>JAVFBZ010140598.1:0-21476 GCA_032466195.1 Katharina tunicata
TCAAATCCAATCAAGATGACCATTAAGATAAAGAGTGTTGGCACAGTCCAATCGAATCAAGATGATCATAAAGATACAGAGTGGTGGCACAGTCAAATCCAATCAAGATGACCATATAGATAAATAGTGGTGGCACAATCAAGTCCTATCAAGATGACCATAAAGATAAAGAGTGGTGGCACAGTCAAATCCAATCATATGACTATAAAGATAAAGAGTGGTGGCACAGTCAAATCCAATCATGATGACCTAAATATAAAGAGTGGTGGCACAGTCAAATCCAATCATGATGACCTAAATATAAAGATTGGTAGCACAGTCAAATCCAATCATGATGACCATAAAGATAAAGATTGGTGGCACTGTCAAATCCATTCTTGATGACCATAAAGATAAAGAGTGGTTTATGAATGAGTATGTGGTATAATAGTAAAGAACCGAACAATAACTCCCCAGAATGCGAATGTGTCTAAAATTTCTTATGTTATCATCAGCAAATGAGCTTCAAAAGCAGAAACGTAACAACAGTATAAGGACCAGCTTTTCGGGGTCACTTATTTTGTCTTATAGTTCCGTAGAAACGTTAAATAAACGTTTAAAGAAAATCAAATTTTGGTTGAATTCATGTTATAGGTTAATTTATTTTAGTATTCCTAGGCTCGCACCTTTCTCGAGTTTGAAAAGAATACCACCACTAATGTAATGAAAAAAAAGACATCATGGTTGTTGTCGTTGTAATTTTTAACGCAAAAAATTGCCCTGTGGAATAGGGAACTGGGAGCTTACTTCAGTTGAATATGAAACTGGGAGCGAAGTTCAGCCGGATAGGGAACTGGGAGCTTACTTCAGCTAATTAGGGAACTGTGAGCTAACTTCAGCCGAATAGGGAACTGGGAGCTAACTTCAACCGAAAAAGGAACTTGGAGCTAACTTCAGCCGAATAGGGAACTGGGAGCTAACTTCAACCGAAAAGCGAACTGGGAGCGAACTTCATCTGAATAGGGAACTTGAAGCTAACTTCAGCTGAATAGGGAACTTGGAGATAACTTCAGATTAATAGGAAACTAGGAGCTAACTTCAGCTCCATGGGGAAATGGGAGCTAACTTCAGCCGAATAGGGAACTGGGAGCTAACTACAGCTGACTAGGGAACTGGGAACTAACTTCAGCTGAAAAGGGAACTGGGAGCTATGTTCAGTTTAACAGGGAACTGGGATCTAACTTCAGCTGAATAGGGAACTGGGAGCTAACTTCAGCTGAATAGGGAACAGGGAGCTAACTTCAGTTGAATAGGGCATTGGTTCTCGGGAGCTAACTTCAGCCGAATAAGGAACTGGGAACTAACTTTAACTGAATAAGGAATTGGGAACTTACTTCCGCTGAATAGGGATCGGGGAATTGGGAGCTAACTTCAGCCGTATTGAGGGGTGGAAATTAACTTCAGCTTAATAAGAAACTGGGAACTAACTTAGGCCGAATATGGAACGGGGAATTGAGAGCTAACTTCAGCTGAATAGGGAACTAACTTCAGCTGAATAGCAAACTGGGAACTAACTTCAGCTGAAAAGGGAACTGGAAAGTAACTTTAAGTGAATAAGAAACTGAGAACTGGGGACCAACTTAAGCCAAATATATCGTTGTTGATTGTTTAAGCGCTTCTGATACAGACGTTGTTAGAGGAAATCTCCCTTACATCAACGATTTTCATTAAAGAGCAAACGAGAGTTCATACAGAGGAAAATAACAGTTAAAAACAAGAATCTTTATGTGTACTCTTACTTCTTTGAGTTAAATTTGCAGCACACAACTGAAGATTTGAAATATAATACAAAGAGCTGATACAACTAACATAAAACCTTACAATAGCAGTATAAACACTTGTTTCTATTATCTAGGTTGAAAACGTTCATATATCTTCCCGTAACAATCTGAAATTGGATTTTACCTCGTATTCGAGAACAACCTTCCGTTCGATTCTGTCAAAAATATAGATGTATTGTCATAATACAAAAGTGGCGTGCAATCTTGCCTATCGATGACACCTGTAACACAATCAGCAATTAAAATAATAGTGGGCTCTTTTTCGTGCCATGCAAGACGATGTTTATTCGTTCTGCGTATAGACGATGTTTGATGACGAGGACATTGTCGTACAGCTCATTAATGTGATGTAACTTTTGGTGTATCCGTCATTTAGAACTTTGTTAAACCACGGCACTTTTATTCCGTTCAATGAAAACGAAATTGTTTCAATCAATTTATAGTCCTAGTCAAGCTGACAGGTGTACACTGTTTTCACACACTGAATTCACTGATAAATCTGGGTTACAGACATTCAAATAAACGAGGCCAAAGGTTATAGCGCTGAAAGGCGATCACGTAATGGTTTACTGTTTCTCTGTCAACCTGACCAGATCTAATCTGTATCATTGTCAATCGGCTAAACCTCGCGTGATTCTCAGAGTAATTTTAACGACAATTCTCACACGTTTTGTAAAATATGTACATATATATACACTTGTCTCTGAGAATTGATCTAGAACATGAGATAATTTATCGACTCTTGACACAAATTATATATATGTACTGAAATGTCTTGAATGCCATCAAGCTTTGTAGTCTCAGGCCTGTTAAGCAAACTCAAGTCCGATATTCTAATATAGGCCTATATTGCACTGTGAAAGTTTACGTAGGTGGCCAACTAATAATTTCGGAGAACAGAAAACCATAAGCTTTATAACGGTGCTAGAATCTGCACTGAAACGGTGCGTGGTAATAAATTCAAAAGTTACACATCCGTTAGATTTTGTTTTTATACAAATCCCTCCAAGATCATTGCAGTTACGTCAAACCCAAACCTGGGAAATCTTTTCCTTGAATAAGATTGAGTCAAATGTTTCGTCAGAGAACAATTGTACCTTAACTTGATGTACAGGTTTTGGTTAAATACAGTTTATCCCTAGCTTGTGTGTTTTCACATTAAAACAAAATCAATACATGTGTATCATTCCCAAAATGAATGGATTACCAAGTGTCACAGTAATCCATGCTAATTACATAATGTAATTATACCTGTCACATCTCTAGATTCTTAGGTATTTTAAGATGTTTATTTTATATCATGTATAACAGTCATGTTGTCATATTTCTGTGTGTTTATATAATCCTTACCTTTTCTTGTCTAATTATCCTCATGATGGTTTGATTAATAAACCAAAACGTTGAGTCAATCATGAATTCCCTATCTTTTTTCGGAGTTGATACTTTGCTTTATTACGTAAAGCTTCTTAATGTAACAATATATCCTACATATCGTTTAACTGAGGACGGCGAAACCAGGCTGTAATATGTTATATAGCTTAATGACGTTGTTAAACAGTTCCATTAAACACGATAAGCTGTTAATGATCTCATATCAATTTTATAGTGTTTTGTTTAGATTTACAGTGCCTTTATTTTGACACAATAAGGTTAAAATAATAGTGCTATGTACACTTTTTGTGTTTATTCAGAAGATAATCCACAGTGGACGATAGTTCAGTAGAGCCCTAAACTAAATAATATATTAACAATATTTACATTATGCTGGTTGAAACGTGGCTGCCCAAATTGACTCGAAATCAATTTAACTTGGCATACTATAATGGGAATTATTGTCAACTGTGAATATACATATATATTTATATTTAAATATAATGCCTTCTAATAATGAACAAAACCGATTTCATCCTTTCTTGTTAAAAAAAGGAAATTGACTGTATTAACACAAGACCTTTTTCACAGACAAGGAGAACTTATTTGACAAGGTAACATATTTGATCCATAGATGACCCCATCACTTACATATCAAAACAGTTATTAGGTCAACGCTGAATGAAGCTAACAAGAGCTTTTCATCTTAATTGTCCATGACATTTATACTGACGTCGAAAATAACAAATAAAAATATATTTTCGGAGTTAAAGCCGAAATATATTATCTATTCCGAGTGGACTTCCTTGTTCGAAGTTTCTCTGAGTCTATGTTACTCTAACTACTGGCTTACAGTTGTTAAAGATGTTCGAAAAGCTCTATATGGCTCATCGGAAATAATGAGACTATTTCATAAGCTAATAAAACCATTGATGGAAACTTGGACTGACACCAGAAAGTATTTCCTGAATAGAATATAAATAAAATAAAAAATTAAATTCAAAACTTAACTTTTTTGAAGGAATCAAACTTCATATTGAAACAAAACCCAGGAGCTGATATCGTAAATGCTATCAAGTATACTTTTCTTTCGTATTTTGTCATATGAAGTATCTCGTGTAATAAAAAAACCCAATTATATGACATTTTGTCAGCTGACAAAAAAATGTAACAACACAGAATCAATTTGTTAAGAATTCATCTACATTGGTCAAATCGAATTGGACTAACCAGATCCAAAATACATAATCTTCTACGACAATGAAGTCAGGACAATTTAACTGCTCTATAGCTGTCAACTTAAAGTCTAAAAATATTTCTTTGACCTTCAGATTTTTTTATTGTTGAAATATGCTGCCATCGAATCCTAATGAGTCATGACAAAAAACAAGTTTTTGTGGTTTGCTTGACTGTACAAAAACTATCTCAACTCCTTTTATTTTATACGTAACTCACACAGTTAAAATGGAGAAAAAAATTTAGTACAGCAGTCTGTTAGTGTTATTTAACTTAATCAATGAATTGACATGTTCCCCTCCCATTATCTCTAAACCAATTAAATACAGCAAATTCTGCAATGAGTTGAATGATGATATACACATATTGAGATCAGATTGACTGTAATGTATATATACAGAAAACAGCTTAGTGTTTTAAACTTTTCAAACAGTTGTTAGTAAGTATAACATTTAAGATAGTCCAAACACATGGCAAAATAAACGACAGTAAACGGTACAAAAACAACTAAAACATTTTACCATTCTGGAACAGTGAAACTTGTCCTAATCGACACCTGAGTATTTTTAACACGTGCAGAAAGACATATGAGATGCTTATTATGTTTCTTCTATAATGTTACACCAACATATGTATACAATCTAATCAACTTCTCTTATTGACATATATAAATTTGTTTTCAAATAGAAAATATGAGATGCATGAATCAATGGATGATAACTTCTGCTTATTTTACATGCGACTTTGCCACGAAGATTTTGAAAAATAAAATTTTGCTAGCCTTCACCGGGATTCGAACTCGGGTCTCTGGCTAGCAGGGCCATCACCCTTACCGATTGAGATTTATACACCTAAGTCCCAAAAGATATAAACAGAACTTGTAGTCCATTCAAGACTCGTGTTCTACAGTATGTATAGTTTATTAACACGAACCACGATGTGTTAAAGTGAGCGTCAATTATTTCAAAATGTAATACTTTGGTGGTTGTCCTCAATATACTCTGGTGACAATATATAATACAAAAAGGACTTGCTGGACATTATTACGTTGTTTCCACTGTTCTTACAAGTTTCGCAAAGCGGCATTGGAATCTATTTAAGGTTAATGTGTTGCAGGTTTTTAGACATTAAGCTAAATGACAAAATATAGGCGGAAACTAAACTAGAAATTGGTATTTTGACGTTATTTAAAATATTTAAATATTTGTACACATGACAACACGTTTGATGACATGGACACATACTTCCGTATAATCAGCTGTGTGACGAGTTTTCGAGACACCATATTATTTTTTGTCGCTGATATTTGAGTCCATATAAGTCATACTAGTAGGCGGCCAGACCACGGCCCCTTGTAATCGAACATTTCTCCCCGCCATCAGACTCATCTGCTGCCAGTGCATTCGGATTACGCTGATTACCTTTGTGAAACAAGTTTAACATAATAATTACTATGTTTCTTAGGCTGACTAGAGCGTAACGTATAATTCAATTATTTGGATTAATAACGATTGATGTGAAATACCAATTTAAAACAAAATGTCCGCCAGGAAGATGGTAAAACGGACACATGTTATCGTTTGATGTTGCAGAAACCATTAATTTTACTTTTATTTCGGATGTTTCTCACCATAGCCAAGGTAAACTTAAATAATTGGGCTGTTTTTTTAAGAGGAAAAGAACTGATACAACAAAATAGTGGGTGTATTTTAAAACTAAAGCATCAAACGAATCAAACTTGAAACTCATTCTTCTAAAGCAACGTTTATCTTCATTGAGCAGCAAGTAGCTGGACAAAGGTTATATTACATTAAAAATAGCCACAACAGGTTTCCTTTAAATGAAGGAGTGACAAAAAATGATTACCTCACTATTAAGAAAGCAGTAAATTAAAGCCACCAAGGCACCCTGTAAAACACAATTGCAATTTAAGTTATAGCATTGCTAAAATCGAGATATATTTATGATTTAAAAATTGGATTACTCTCAACTAACTGAGCTGATTATTGTGGATGGACTGAATACACTAATTATACTAACTTACATCCAGGTCATAAGATAAGATAGTTCCTTGTAGTACAGCGATTAAAGCGAGGCAAGTGTAACAAAACCAACACAATAATATCATTGGTAATACTTATCTCGGAAAATCTTCTCATTAGCAGATTTTAGAACAGATGTGTAGGTTGACTGTATCATATTAGTGACATGAGACCCGTCGTAATCACCAGGTCGACAGGGAAACAAACCCTTTACTGAAAACATGTTATTTGGAGTAGTTTTGGTTACCTGAAGGGACGTGATAATAGCTGTTAAGTAGGAATACGTCTTAGCGAATTCAGACTGGAGATCTGGTCGGAAAGGCATCAACATATACTGTAAACCGACTAATGGGACTAGTATAATTTCATTCAACCAATCGGATTGCTCTTACAACTTTCAAAAAGTCAATATGGCATCACCCAAACCACTCGATCGATACTCACATAAATTCTGAGAGATATTCAGTTCTCCAAAGATGACAGAAAACAAACACAGATCCGTAACGATCCGAATACATTTACCCTATCGCCTTTAAAACAAAAACATCACAAGACAGTCCCTGAAACTTTCATTTTTGACACTCGCCCCCTATAGTGAAGTATTCCCATAATGTGCTATATGATTGGTGCGCGAAGATAAATCTAAAATGAAACTGATATTTTCCTAACTGTATATGTGTTCTAAACACTGGACCTTGTTTGAGACGAATTTGGAGTATAAAATCCCGCAATTTACCTATAATCACCCGTATAATGTTGATCAAGAATATCAAATTCACCTACGAAAAAGGACAAGTTATGCTTGTCATTTGTCTTTTAAATAATTTGTCAATTAATGTAATACTTTCTCTATTCTGGAAAGTACAGTGGGGTCAAAGGTAAGTCAAGTGTTGGATAGTAAAGTAAATGTTTCAATAAATGACTGATTATATTTTTTTTTATATCTGTGAGACATACCACCCAGACAAGAAAATCGTGGCGACAGTAAAAAAATATAATGTTATGAGATATCAGTTATGTATCTCCTTATTAGTAAGAAAAACACGACCGGAGCCATGAAAATGAGCAAACGGGAGTGCGGTTGGCTAGAACTTTTATGCTGTATCGGGAGAGTCGCTCTTGTATTCGCCGATTCTCCTGGAGTTGGTGGTTTGGTTTCAGACGCTCCACTCCACAGTGACAAATTGGGCTGAAGTGAAAATATCAACTGACACATTTTGAAGCTATTAATGTAGCCTGCATTTGAACGCTGACGAACAATATTGTATAGGCCTACATCATTTCGATAGACTTAAGGAGTAAAACATCTTGAATAAGTGATTAAAACCATCTTCACAACGTTTTACGAGCTTAAAATTATCTGGTTAATGAGGGATTTGGGGTTACGGAAATTAAATCATGTACGACTGATATGGCTGGCAGCGGCCCAATTTCCTGTTACTCTGAATCAACTGTTATTAGGCCGCCCAGTACAAGATTCAAAACGCTGACAAGTTACATATAAGGTAATTCACCACAGCGAGATCGAAGGCTTTGTTGACACATAAATTATGAGCGGAAATGACCAGCCGTCTTATGTTTAATTTGAATAATGGCAGTATTATCTGACTGTCACTTTTTTTTATTTCAAAATAACTGTTCTAATTTGTGAAGAAACTTAAAAAAAAAGGCAATCAGCATTTAAAAAAAAAAACTAGTTGTGTGTGCGTAAGCGGCTCTATATAGCTGTAGATAGGGTCGCCTGACGACGACCGCATAATTCAAGGCAATTTACCGAATATCACTTCATAAAATGGTGCTTCTTTATGACCAAGCCAGTTATATACACTGGAAAAAGTTTTAATCCAATGTGGATAGGCCTAGAGAGAGACAAAGAGTACAAGACCATGCTTATAGCTAAATAGACGTTAAACTACCTAAGCATTATGTAACTTAATACTGTAATAACAAATGACCTTTCTATTGAATATTTTATATATAGATCTCCCAGACTTGACAGATTATAGAATAATTCGTGTAGCCAGTGTTATTCTAAAGTTAGTAATCTCAAGCTGTCGTCAGACAGGTAGACAGACGGTGTGGCTTGTCTTATTCGGACACTGCCAAAGCTCACCACAGGTATACAAGCTATGTAATAAGTCTGCCCAGAGAAAAAAATCTGTGAAATTGCGTATGTAGGAATCAGCAGTAACATTTCTGAAGCTTTGGGTTGAAGCAAGAATGTCTAAATTTAATCTACACTGGATGACGCTTTGTACTAAACTGATATTGGCGACTTAACGCTTTATTTATATTGCGGAAGTTACGATTGTTTGTTTGTTTGATTGAAGGTTAAAGCCGTACTTAAGGTTATTTTACTCATATGACGGTGTGCCAGCCCAATCGGCAGGGAAAACCACCAGAAACGAGAGGACACCATGATACTTTCACAGGACAAATACAGGACATCAACAGAAATGGGCTTCCCGGTGGCCTTTAGCTCAGAGCACCAGGACACAGTAGCCAACCTTTCTCTTTCTTTTTTTTTACCAAACATCGGCCATAAAAAAAAGTCGTCACGTGGGGAAAATATCGTCATAATTGTTAAAATAAGCATTGCTGCCACTCGCGTTGGCTGTACGCAGTTGTGCCCATGTAAACTGTATATATAAACGTTATGTATATTTATAAATGTAGAGAAACCCGAAAGCCATTCATATCGGTGCAGAGTTCAGACTTCCTGTTTGGTACCGTGGGCAAGTAAGAACATGCCATCTCTGTGGTTCCCGTGACCATATGAAAGGTTTCAGATAATGAGATTTATGTCAAGAATGAGGTAGAGGGGATATATGAGGGGAGGTCTGATGGGTGAACAATGTGGGGGTGGGGGGGGGGGGGGGGACAAGCTGGAAGATAGTAAGGGAGAGGAAGGTATGACTAGTAGTATAGATGTAATCCCTCCTACTGGGGAGAGTTCTCTGTCTGTAGGGAGCGTTCATGCCGACCATGTTAGTTTAGTGGGCAACAAGGACATGGCCCCAAGTGGTGGTTCTGATTACTCATTCATTGAGGAAGCTACTTCTGTAAGCACACTTGACAAATTAGCAGCACAACACATATAAGGACATAGGTTGTCTACTCAAGCTCTGTGGAGTGGAGGTGACACCGATTTATCATTAAACCAGCATGCTCTACACACACAATCAGTCGATGGGGTTCGCATTGTTACGCAGTCGTTTTGGAGCAACGATTTTCCAGGCGATGCCTGTCTTCCAGGCATATCGTACGCTCCCTTACACAATAACACTTACGCTACTCCCGGTCCTGACAAGTCGTCAAATACCCAGTCGTCACGTAATTCGTCATCTGCTGAATTGGATTCGAGTGCTCCACCTTGAAGTGTGAATAGTTCTGAGGTTTCTGTTGCCGGTGTTGAGTTCGACCTAATGAAAGACATCAACATCAAAAATGGGTGATTCGGTAGCCGGTGACATACCGGATAAGTCTGTCCCAGCATACACTTATGACAAGGGGGAAGTTTTGGTAGAAGTGATCCCTTGGTGTTCACTATCGTACTATGCGAAGGGACAGTAAGATTGAAAAGGTCCGGAAGCAAAGGCCAGTAATACAGTTATCACAGAAGGATTTTGCTCAGAAAAAGTCGGCTCTGTATAAGACGTCAAGGAAAACACCTTACTAGCTTGATCATGGGTCTAAAATTTGTATGAATCAATACCCAGGGGTTGCTTCCTGACTGAAAACAGTTTTCATTAGCAGATAGGCTAGGCTCTTTGAAGAAATCAAATCGGCTTCCCGATGGCCCTTAGCTCAGAGCACCAGGGCACAGGAGGCCCCTACCCAAGCCACCCGCCATAGATTTGCGAAATAACGAGCATGATATATTAATAGAGTGAAAAACTCTTTTAAACGACTTTCGACGCAGAGCATATAATTCAAACAAATAATCATAGATGCTAATTTGATTTGTGACAAATTTGATCTCCTGTCATTTTACAATTTGATCTCTGGTCAGTTAAGAGCCTTCTTTTCTGGTTTCCACCAAAGAACGGCAATTTAAAGTCTTCTTTCAATTAAAATACGCTGAGTACGACGTTAGCACCAAACATATAAATAAATAAATCATAAATATTGATACTCCTGCCAAGTAAAAGACAGATTGGCTGTATGCAGTTGTGTCCACAGAAACTGTATATATAAACATTATGTATATTTATAAATGTAGAGAAAGAATATATGTTTGTGCGCCGGCTAACTGGCAAAGATATGCGTGAGGATATGTAATAGAACTGCGAATTCGAGCTATGTTAAAATCAGTCCACGAAACCTTTTATCCTGTTAACAATGGTATTGAAATTGAGATGTTCTACGATAAAGACATCGACTGAAAAACCTTACAAAGGAACCACGACTTAATTTGTGGTATATCTATTTTCTGTAATCAGTTACCGTTCTTACCCATTACATTTATTGTTTTTATACATGAGGTAAATTATAAACATTCGTAGACATTTATTATGTTATCTAGACATTCAGTTGTAAAATAAAAGGCTGCTTTGTTCTCTGGTCAAAGACTGCAAAGTTAATGCACCGCGACCAAAACGGCGTATACAGTAAGTAAACCATACTGCCGTTTACCTGACAAGTTGGTGAAGCACGGCGCTTACAGCTTAGAATTAAGCAACTGTTCATCGATAAACAAGGACTACCATAATCAGAAATGAGTCTGATATAACTGTATGTAGTCGCTAATCAGCTTTGACGTCTTGGGTAGAGATTGTGGATTAACTTTACTTACAGGTCTCCATTCATACGTTTAATATATGATATTTATTACGACATCCGATATCAAAGAACAACAACAACAACAACATCTCCAGCCACAAAATAACAAGGTTCAAAGTTAAACCTGCTCAAGTGATGGCTGATGTGTTTGGTGAATTTCAGAGCCCAAAGAATCCAGTCGAGGAGAGTTTGTTACTCGCTTGTTCCAACAGCGATGTGCCCGCCATTAACACAGCCATCAACAAGAAAGATGACATCAACTTTCAGTGTGTGGATATATTGGGAAGAACACCATTGCAACTGGCCATCGAAAATGAAGACATTGAGGTGAGATTCTGTTTCTTTTTGCTGTTTGTACTTAACTGTTTATTATCTTCGTGTGAGAAATTACATGTTCTACAGTTGTAGATAAGTCGTATTCTATGGTAGTTTTACGTGAAGTGACAATGTACAATCGGACGAACGAACTAACCTTCCATCTCATAAGTTAATGAGTTAATCGCCAAACATATTAACCAATTAATCAACCAATCAATATTGCAACCAATGAATAAACATATGCTAATTGGCGTCATGAAGCCAATATGCTGTCGTGTCCTTTTGTTCGCCCTAAAAATGCACTGTTGTGTCTTCAGTGTTGCCAGCCTCGTTTAGGGTGGTTTTCTTCACCGATTGGGTTGGCACGCGTTATATGGGCGAAATAACGTTCACTTCGACGTTTAAACCATATGAAACAAATAAACAAACAATCAAATCATGAATTGGTTATCAAAAGCATAGGCTTGACGTTTGGTAGGCTTTGTAAAGAACACGTTTAAACGTGTACGTAGATAGACTATATGAAGGCGTTGTAATTAACGTATCAAGTTGTATTAGTCACGTGGTGAGGTTTAAGTCCCTATCTTGTTATATACGATATGGGTTTGATTTGGAATTGAAGCCACTATACGAACCGTATAGAGTTTAATAAAGCTATCCAAATATAAAATCTTTAAAACTGTTACTGTAAAGAATATCTAGTACAATTTAAAAAAACAACACCTTAATGTTTACATAACATTCCCTTGGATACACTTGTATATGGAAGCCGGATAAGGCCATATGTACTTGTAAGCATTTCGAGTTAAGAATGGTGGTATTCAGCCTTAAAAGTATATTGGACATGAAAAACAATTCTGTTATGCAAAATGTTTTCAACTCCGCTATCTCTACTTTGTCGGATATGATGTTCAAATGGAGATTAATTATGTATACCAGGGTCCGTATTCATAAAGCTACGCAAAGTTTAGTAATAGTTAGACAAATTTTAACCTTTTTTTATATTGTAAACAACTTAATGTGAACAAATGTTGTAAACAGTTTAAAACTTTAATTTACATTCTTGCATTTTACAAGACAAGTTGTTAAGGAGAGTAGTATTTATGTTTTTAAAAAAAGGTTTAAAATTTGGCTAAGTTTTTCTTCACTTTAAGAATTACTTAAGTTGCTTTATGAATACGGGCCAAGATCACTAGTATACTTATTTTGTAATCTATGACCTGGCATCATATACTCTGTAACACTGTAGTATGGAATTCTTTCTGAAATAAAATTATTATTGTTTTTTTTTTAAAATTAGATTCTGAAATGAAACGGCATGCCTAGACGTACAATTGAATAAATAATGACGATCATATATGTATATGCTGTTCGTCGTCGTTTTAAGATATTTTTTCAATTATTTTTCAGTGCATTCAGTATCGTTGTTAAATGAACCCTTAGTCTTGCTAATCTAAATATTTTTCTTTTCCTGTTTTGTTTAAGAAGAATACAAATGACACGATTGTTCAGTTCAATTTAAAGAAATTTACTAATTTATAAATTGTTAATTTCTTTATAATGTTTTCTAACAGGTCACTAAACTACTGCTGCCCTACAGTGACAATAACAATATTGAGAACTGTTTGTTATTCGCCATCTCCTTGTCTAACGAAAACCTGGCAATGGCTATTCTTAGACACCCGCGATACTTGGAAATTGAGAAAGACAATATGCTGAATCCGGACAACTCCTTTTATAGTTTACCAAGCAACTCCAAATTTCCAACAAATACCACTCCACTGGTTTTATCTGCTGATAAAAACCTGTACGAAGTAGTGCGCTACCTGTTGGTGGAGGGAAAAACTATTTCCGTTCCACATTCTCTGGTGTGTTCCTGCTCAACATGTTCAAAAAAGTCACACATAGATCACTTCCGGTTTGCTCACGAGCGACTGAATGCTTATCGTGGATTGGCCAGCGAGTCTTATCTTAGTTTATCGAGTTCGGACCCCATTCTGGAAGCCTTTCAGCTGAGACGGACACTTCTAAAGCTTTTGGAAACAGAGGAACATTTTAAAGTGAGAACTTTGATAAAATGGATAAAAAATAAATATGCTGTTAATAAACTCAGCTTATTAATTGATTCAATTAAATGTCATCTTTTTAATGAATACTTTGTTTTTGAAACGTCAAACATAAGCAAAAAGTCCATTGTCTATAATTCTGAATGTCCTCTAATTGTTATGCTGGGGCCGCTAAGTGGCTCAGTTAGTTTAGTTTTGGGTTGATTCCGCCTGTGGACCTTAGGTATAGAAAAAGTTTCTGGTGGATTCGGAGTTGAATGGGTGGTTTTAGGAGGTTTCATCCTGGTTTTTCACCATACATCGACAATATAAAAGATAAATTGTCTTGAATACGACGTTAAACACCAACCGATCAAATAAATAAATATATTACTGTCATGCATTGCTGATTTTATTTTCGTTTCTCTCTCAAGGCGGAGTATACTGATTTAGCGAAGAATCTAAGTGCCTTTAGCGTGAAGCTTCTCAATAAAGTTATTGGGGATCGGGAGCTGGATGCAGTTCTTAATAAAGCTGGAGGTTCAGACGAGGATCATTTTGTGCAATTTGGGAGGCTAAAACTTGCTGTTAAACTTCAGGAAAAGAGAGTATGTCTGACTATCTATAGTTTGTGATACACGAATTCAGTATTTAGTATGAGATCTGATGTCTACCTTTGTGAAATGGCAATTGGGGCGTTACGATAAACTTCTAAGATTTATGTCGAAGTCGCATGGAATAGAAATAAATAATTCACGTCATTTAACTATATAATTATTACCAAAAGTGGATAACTGATTTCCGTTGTAATTAATGATGTTACAATAGCAAAATGATAACAAAGATTGTTTGTCAAACAATATTACATTTCAAGGATTTGATTTTCGTAAAGACTCAATTTCGACACTTATGTTTTGCTTGTCGATTGACAAATGGCTGTTGGCAATTACACATCGCGGGTCTCTGAACGTCAAAGCATCAGGAAGCATAGATGAAGTGTTGTCATGTTTTGGGTCCTGTGTGTGTCTTGTACGCATGTCTTCTACAACATGATACACTTAATATTGTGAATTATTAGTTATTCGAATGTTTTATATATTATGATTAATTGTCAGCATTATCATATTGAGTTCTGTTCGTGGTTCTAACGTTTCAGTATTTTGTTCTGTAGTTTGTCGCACACCCAAGCTGTCAAATGAGACTGAAAAAACTATGGTATGAAGATTTTGAAATCATTAACCGAGGCCACATCCTCAGGAGATTTGCTATAGGTTGTGTGTTCTGCCTCTGCTATGTCTTCCTCGCATTGGTTTACCTCGTGACGCCAAAACTTAAGGTAAGTAGTTCTATCGTGTATTAATACGATAATGTTTTGCTATGTATCGGAAACCAAAGCGTTGACGGTACCAGTGCATATTTTGAGAGATAAACATAGGCTTATTTATAGATGGCTTCCAATTTGTTTTATCCTTTATTTTATTTTAGGATTAAGAGAAAGGTTATCTCCGAAAAGTAGAGATGTACATTAAAATTGAAGAAAAAAATGTTTGCAAGTTTTTCGCCATTGAATCAGTTTTGCGTTGATATTTTTTATCAACATTCCAATAGGCTGAAATATTCTATTCTCAGGTGTTGAGATTCATGCGCTCTCCATGTGCGAAGTTCTTGGCCAATTTTCTCTCCTATTTGATGTTATTGACGATGCTGTTGTGTTCCGCCATTCCAACATTGGCGTATCGGGCCGAAGCGGATATAACATGGACATCTGTAAACACAACCAAGTACTTTCGAGTAGACACGGATGGAGCTCTTTTGTTCAGATACGGCCAAACAGGGACAGTTCACTATTTAATATTTATATGGGTTGTAGGTAAATGTTGTTTTTTATATTATTTATTTTTGGAATAATTTTTTCGTAAAGATTGGTGTTACTTACTTCATTCGTTGGCCTGACACTCTCGTAAGTGAATTAGCTTTCAGTACAGCGAGATGTTCCAGCAAAAAAATTAACCCAAAGTTATTTAAGTTCCCTTTTAAATAAGAGTATCAGCTCGTCTTCGTGCGAAAAGAGAGACAACTAAACACGGCCACAAAGATTTGTTGTAACACATCCGTTTAAAGTCTTTTTTATCGAGCATTGTTGATGGTGATGAAGACATAATTCAAAGGACGACATACTATACGTAGACATGCGTAACATACGCTGTGCGTGTGTTCTGAAATAACATAATTCAGACATTATTAAATGTCGTAGTTACTTGACTTGAAAAAAAAAGTGCATTTACCCAAAGAAGTAATTCTTTTTCAACCTTTATTAAATTCAATGTCTTTATATTTACTTATGACATAAATTATATATTTAACCTACTCTGTATTTTCCAATACACTCAATCATAAAATTGATTTCCTTTGAATCTATTATTTCCGAAAACCAAATATAAATTTAAAATTTAGGAACTAGTCAAATCTATTTAAAGAATATTCCGTAAAACACTGAAGATTGTTTTTCAAACTGTGTTTGGTATTTACTTACAGGTCTGTTATGGCAGGAGATAAAGGAATTTTACAGAGATGGCTGGAGGGAATATTTTTCCTCCATTCTCAACTTGTTTGATATAGTCATGTTGTGTTTATACTTTGCCTCGTATGGAACCCGCTTCTATTCAATCGGACAGGTAATTAATGATTTATTTGGATATTTTTGTAACGAAATCGAAATTTCCGCCTTCAAAGATATATTGTCTGCAAACTCCTGAACCCACAAATTTCATCAAAATGACCTTATTGACAAAGTATACTCGTGACCTCATTTCCTAATCCATTCACACAGTATACTCGTGAGCCAATCAAAGTGTGTCTTATTGACATCATTTCCTAATCTATGACAGAGTATACACGTGAGCCAATCAAAGTGTCTCTTACTGACCTCATTTCCTAATCCGTTGAGAAAGTATATTCGTGAGCCAATCAAAGTGTGTCTTACTGACCTCAATTCCTAATCCATTGACATAGTAGACTCGTGAGCCAATCAACGTGTGTCTTATTGGCCTCATTGCCTAATCCATTGACAAAGTATACTCGTGTGCCAAACAAAGTGTGTCTTACTGGCCTAATTTCCTAATCAATTGACAAAGAATACCCGTGAGCCAATCAAATTGTGTCTGTCTGACCTCATTTCCTAATCCATTGACAAAGTATACTCGTGAGCCAATCAAAGTATGTATCATGGACCTCATTTCCTAATCCACTGACAAAGTATACTCGTGAGCCAATCAAAGTGTGTCATACTGACCTCATTTCCTAATCCATTGACAAAGTATACTCTTGAGCCAATCAAAGTGTATATTACTGACCTTGTTTCCTAATCCATTGACAAATTATACTCATGAGTCAATCAAAGTGTGTCTTACTGGCCGCATTGCTAATCCATTCATAAAATGTACTCGTGAGCCAATCAGAGTGTGTCTTTCTTACGTCATTTCCTAATTCATTGACAAAGTATATTCTTGAGCCAATCAAAGTTTGTCTTACTGACCTCATTTCTTAATCCATTGAGAAATTATACTCCTGAGCCAGTCAAAGTTTGTCTTACTGACCTCTTTTCATAATCCATTGAAAAAGTATATTCGTGATCAAATCAAAGTGTGTCTTATTGACCTCATTTCCTAATCCATGGACAAAGTATACTCGTGAACCAATCAAAGTGTGTCTTATTGACCTCATTTGTTAGTCCATTGACAAAGTATACTCGTGAGCCAGCCGAAGTGTGTTGTAGGTTCACAATCAACAGGAAGACGTCTGTTAATGAACTATAACGTATACTTAACTGAACTTCATATAAATACAACAATTACAAACTGGTAGCTCACAAGATGTACTGCCTATATTCGCTACCGATTGGTCAAAAACACTGCACCGTAAAACTACTAATAACATACAAACCCACAACTCCTCCCCCTTAAGAGGTTAACTTATTGTTCAGTAGGAGTCCAAACATGATTTTACTTTATGTCATTTAAATGGCTGTTTAACAAACGAATGGTTTTAATAAAAATGAAACGTATTAAACACAATGAATCGCTTGGACTTTTAAACATTTGCGAAAATTTACCGATGAAAACGAACAATTCTCTCAGAAATTCTCTCAGAAAACTCATTATTTTCCTGATGGAAAACATTGTTCAAGAAACTCCATTGTCTAAGCTAGATTTTCATGATTTAGGTTGCAGTGTTGTCTGGTACAATTAAGTCTTTACTAACAATGATGCTTGGACGATGATGCCTATCAGGTTTGTGAACACGAACAAAGTCTCCATACTCTTTAGTGACAGTGAAACCTGCTTCAAAATGTTTCTTACGAAATTTTGGTCCATTTTGAACCTTAAGTGCCTTTGTCAGACAATTCCTGGCGTTGTGTCTTAGCTACAATCTGTCGATGATAACAAAAGTCCCAAATTTCCCGTAAATCTGTTTCCTCCTCCCCTTCAGTAGAAGCGTCTGTGATCAACCTCACAACTGGACTTGATCGACCGAACATAGCGTAGAATGGGGGGAATTCCGGTCATGCGGTTGGTTACTGCATCATGGGCAGCCACAATGTCAGGAAGAACTTTGTCCCAATCCTTCTGACGGTCTGCTGTCTTGACAAGAGATTCTTTCAAAGTGCGATGGGCACGTTCAACAGGATTTGCTTGTGGTCTAGCCATATGAGTGTAACGACAGTCAATGTTCCGTTTTCCACAATGATCAACAAACTCAAGCGATGTGAATACGGAACCGTTATCTGAATGGAGTTTCTGGGGTGGGCCAAATATCGAAATCAATCTGTCCAGTACAGCTATAGCAGTTGTTGTTGTTGCGGAACGCAAAGGCCATGCTAAGACAAACTTAGTCAAGTCATCCTTATATGTGAACAAATACTCGTATCCTGATTTTGTACGGGGTAAAGGGCCAACAAAGTCGCAATGGACTAGCTCCCATGGACGATGTGCTGTGTATGTTATTCCAAACTTGCTTTTGGGCACAACATGATGACCCTCTAAGCAATTTGTACACTGAGCAATTAAGTCTTTGACCTTTTTCGCTGTAATGGTCTCGTCAACCAATCAGGCTAACTCAAGAGTTCGACAAGCGGCAAAATGTCAAATTTCATGGGCTTTGCGAATAATATCCTGTCTTGCCATGGCAACCGATTTGGAACGTGTCACAGCTAGTACTGGCAAGTCTATCTCATTGTCGACAGTCGGAGCATTGCATCGCTAACCGTATTGTCTTGACCTTTGACATATTCCAGCTCATACTGGTAATCAGCGAATTCGAGGCTCCAACGCGCACACTTAGGCGACTTTGAAGTACTAATGAAGGTTAGTGGGGTATGGTCGGTGCGCAAAATGAACTTTCGTCTATAGGTATATTCTCGGAATTTCCTAACTGTCCAAATCAAAGCTAGCGCCTCTCTATGGATAGTGAAATAGTTTATCTCGGTTTTGTCCAGCAATTTGGACGCAAAACAAATTGGATGTTCTAAACCACTCTTGTCAGCTTGTAACAGAACGCCTGCCAAACCTGTATTGCTGGCATCAGTTTGCACAATAAACAGTGGTGAATCCGAATCAAAATCTGGATGTTTCAGCACAGGTGGAGAAACTAGAAGAGATCGTAGCGTATCAAACGCAGCTTGAGATGAAGAGGTCCATGAATAACAATTGGATCCCACAATTTTGCTCAGGTACAGCGATATCACTATAATTAGGAATAAATCGCATAAAGTACGCACATAAACCCAGAAAAGAGCGCACTTCTTCCCACGATCGGGGATCAGGGTATTCATTTATGGCCTTCAATCCTTTGTCTCCGGGCTGGACTCCTTTTTCATCAATTTTAAAGCCCAGGTAGTTTACACTTTCCATGAAAAAATAACACTTTTCGTTCTTCAGGGTAAGACCAGCGTCTTCAAAACGCTGCAACATTTCATGCAGACAGCTCAAATGTTCGGCAATTGTTGAAGTGTGGACACAACAATCGTCAAGATAAACCATGACGTGACTTGAATTAAGACCAGAAAGCACTAAGTGTATTAACCTTTGAAATGCTAGTGGAGCGACCTTTAATCCGAAACATAGTCGACGAAACCGATAAACACCCGAGGATGTCTGGAAACCTGTTAAATAACGACACTCTGGAGAAAGTTCCACCTGGTTAAAATCTAAGCGCATGTCTAACACTGTGAAGAATTTGGATCGCTGCACACGCATTAGAGCCTCATTTGTTGTAATCAACGGAAAGACGACTTCGGACAGTTCTTTATTAAGACAACGGAAATCCAAACAAAATCGATTACTGGAATCAGATTTCTTGACAAGAACGACGGGAGAAATTATGTCAGTGATGCTCGGCTCCATAACATTTTGTGACAACATTTGCTGCACTTGTTCTTCGATTTTTTGCTCAATATTTCGATTGTAATGGCGACGACGACTTCGTAGTTTACATAAATCAGCATGTTTTTTCAAAGTCAAAGTACACTGTTCACTCTGTAGTTTACCGAGTCCACTAAATACAGTATCGTCATATCGATCCAACAGAACATTTAGTTTTATTTGTGACGTCATCAATATCACCTATGTTCCAGGTGTATGTGCGTGAACTTGATTCACATTTGAAGGAGAGTCATTTTTTTCGGTAGACTGCCTGTCTGTATCAATACTGAGGGTATATGCTTGACCAACAGTTTGACAACGATAAATTGTTTTACTGACTGGTCCTGGATTAAGAATAAGAAGTTCGGTGTCTTCCCGAGGAGTAACACAGCGACCGACGAACAGTCCTGTCCTATTCTCAAAGTCATCATTACGATCCAAAAGAACAGCATTTAATCCGTCAACTGTTTCCGTTAAATTAGTTATCGACACACGAAGAACTTTTTGAGATCGCGGAGGAATCACTGTAGTCTAAACTGGACGAAGAATCCCAGCAGGGCTACTGTCTCGGATTAAATGTTCATGAAGTTCCACATCATTTTCCTGAGGTTTAAGTACCACTTTTTTGAAGTGACAAAAAAAGTTCCATCCCAGAAGAAATGTGTCGTCCGTCGCGTCCAACACATGGAATTGACATGGCAAACTTTCACTTTCAAGGTGTATTGTAGTAGAAATTATGCCCAGCGAAGTTATCAGAGATGAACCCGGACCTGATAAATGGGCAGTGGTTTTGGATAGTTTGTACCCTTTAGGGAATGCTTCCTGGAGTAATGATAAACTGATACATGATACTGCGGCACCCGAATCCACGTAGTCGAAGTACCTAACGTGACACGCTTAGTCGGACAAGAATTGGTTGAAGAAACTGAATTAATTTTCTTTTGCGGGCAGTCGCCAGGCAAGTGGCCTCTGGCTGAACAGTTATAACATGTGGCTGATTTTACCCATTCCGGTTTTTTCTTCTCAAATTGTCCACGACGTTGTGGTGCATCAGTGTGCTTGTCAGATGTTGCCGTCTCCTCCCGTTTTTTCTTGCGACAACTCCTTACGTATGCCCAGGTTTTCGACAATACTTGCATCGAATGCGCATGACAGACTCCTGAGATGAGTTAGCTGAACCACTCACATCTGTGTCATTCAAACGGCGTGCTATGTCAATTAGTTTGTCGAATTTTTCAGGTTTCGTCGACTGACACTGGACGACTTGCAATTGTTCACGAATTTGAGTGCTACGCAAGCCTTCTAAAAATCGCTGTGCGCACAATCCATCTTTATTTGCCTTCGCAAACGTAGGGTATGCCTCTTCTACTTTCCTATATAATCGATGTCCAAACTCATCGATTGTTTCATTTATCTTTTGTGTCAGACGATGAAAGTCAGAAG
>JAVFBZ010140609.1:0-21468 GCA_032466195.1 Katharina tunicata
ATTGTCAAACACCACTGTTGTAAATAATGTAGTCAAGTTTTATCATCAAAGTTAACGGTCTTCCAATTCAAATATTTGTATCGGGTCTGCTCTAGGATAAAGAACACTATCTCAACTTTTTGAATTTGCAATAATAAAAAAGTCGCAAATTTTGAGCTATTGGGGGGTTAGAGTATCCTTAATTTTGTTAATTTTCGACAATTGCTCCAGAGCTTACACCTGGGATATACATTTAGAGGGAGAAGAAGGATTATTCTTCTATGATTAATTGGCCTTGAAATGTCAACTCCCCCAGTTGGGGATGCTAGTTATGCCACAGCTATCAATGAAAGCTTGTTGATGTTTTATTTTCAATTATTGTAAAAAACTCAAGCTCCAGGTTTTTTTAAACTTTGTTCATATTTTTCTTATCATTCATTATATTTTTTTTTTATAAATGTAGGGAAAGAAAATTTTGCTTGCCTCCACCCGAATTCTAGATATCTTAAAATTATAAAATTAGACTAACTCTCATTCATGGGCTTAATTTACATTTGAATGACAAACACCTTAACTAAAGAAATAAGTTGATTTTAAATTTTGATCTACATATGTGTTAAAACAAATACATCATGTAGGTACGATGTATTGTAAAATCTGACATACCTGGTTCGTGTTCAGCTCCACAGACGCCATTTTCGCCTGGTTTCCCATCTTCACAGATACATTCATATCCTCCATCATAGTTCCTGCACACGGAATCTGCTTGACAGTTATTTGGAGAGGCGTCGGCACACTCATTTACATCTACAGACATCAAGAGATACAGAAATATTTAACATACGGATATACTCTACCTTTAAAAATACAGAGAACAGTAATACGAAATAAACAGTACAGACAGAATACAAAATAAACACTTTAACTTTAATATGTATATCCACTACATGTTTTACGTCATCCTCTGGTGACCTTTCTTTTAGAATGCTAATGTTAAAAAGAAAAGAATGAAAAACCAGCAAATAGACGACAAAAAGCAAAATGTTCATCCTTACAGATCAGCTTGTTTACTAAAAGATGATTTTAAGTGTGCGTGTGTAAGGTCTCACCCATACAGTATCCTCTGACAGCTTCATAACCAGGAGAACATTCACATATAGTTTCCCCGATGACATCATTGCAGCTACCAGCATTTACATCTGTAAATTATACAATTTCACGCCAAATCATCCAAAGGATATAGTATTTAGTCAATGGCAAATTCATTGGGAAAACAAATTATATATAGCTGCAACAGTACATTATGAGGTGAAGAATTGTAAATCTTTTTAGAAAATTTGGAGTTTGGCCTATGAAAAATTCAATAACTTATTTACATTTGTGGTTCTTTTATCAGAATTATGGTCTTCGTCAACAAGTTATTCTTTGAATTATCTAATTATTGAAATCTTCCATTTTGATTTAGAGCTATGTAGAGACACTCAATCACTCACTGGTTCATTGAGTGATTGATTGGGGTTTTACGACATACTTTAGGTTATTTAACTCATATGACGGCATGCCAGTCCAACCAGTGAAGGAAACCACCCTAGTTAAGGACTCAACAAAGAAGACACCACAAATTGGGATCTTATTTGCCCTCCTAACATGGAACATTTTGCGAAGCACCTGCTCGTGTAACTGAAATAAACCTTGATTCATCTCAAAACTGTAAGAAAGAAACCTTTAATAAACAAAAAGTGTACATCCTGATCTTATTACTTTACAGAAACTTTTTATCTTTGCAATTGATTATGGCAATCTATACTCACTTGTACATATTTTTCCATCTCCATGATATCCAAAGTTACAAATACACTTATATGTGTTATCCAAAAGAAGACACAGGGCATTGTGATCACAGATATTCTCTGTTAAACAGCCAGAATCTCCTGGTAAAGGAAAAAAGAATGAAAAAGAATTAGTTTGAAACCAGCTAGAAGCTTCTCAATGAAAGACACAATGTTTCCATATTTTTAAATAGTAATTTTTTTTTTTTAACAAGTTTGATGCTCACTTTGTAGGAGAATATAAATGGACCTACAAGAAAAATAAATTTAGATGACTCCACATCCCAGTAATACTAACTGAAGATACGATAATAAATAATAACTGCGAATAAATGCTTTTCTTTTACCGATAAATTATTCTGATTATAAAGTTTCATATGTGAATGCAATATTCTATGACTTACTGCCGCAGGTCTTTCCATCTCCAACAAAACCCTCAGAGCAGGAACATGTAAAACCTCCTTCCATGTCTTGACAGTCAGCAAAGTCTGAGCAGTCATCAATTCCCAAATTACATTCATTGATATCTGAAAGAAATCTTACTTTATAGTAGATATTCACAAACATATTGTGTTGTTGTTCATTATAACCTTATGAACACTTTTGGTAAAAACTTATGATTCTGTTAACATATTAAGAATAGTGAAGAACTAAGCATATTTTCAAACATTTCTTTGCATAATTATATCTTCTGTTACGAGATTTAATAAATATCTACCAAATTAGACAATGACACATGACCTACTTTGACATGTTTTGCCATCTCCAAAGTAGCCTTTGTTACAAACACAAGTGAATCCTCCCTGGTAGTTGGTACAAGTGGCGTCTTGAGAACAATCATGTGTGCCAGTCTCGCATTCATTGACATCGGAGCAGCCCACACCATCGCCTTGGAACCCTGCTTGACACTGGCACACCACAGAGAGGTCGGAGTCTGTTGTACACACAGCGTTCTCACCACAACCCCCATTGTCATCTCCACAGACAGAACCGACTGAGAACAAACGGTAGTAAATATGGTACATGTATGTAAAATTTGACAGATCTACTGGATAAGTGCAATGTTGTTTTTTATAATTTGTTTTGAACTGATAGACAAAAAATAATAAATAATAATAATAGAAAATTTGAAAACAATCCGAAAAGTCACGATAAATTTGCTTTTGTGATACGAATGCCGAACTTGAAATCCCTGAGCTTAAATAAACAATACCAAGACATTATGTTACAAGAATTAGAAAGCATAGTCTGATAGTTAGGGATGGAGCGAACATCATCAAAGCAAAGGCGGTTAGAAGATAGGTGAGATATAAACACCCAGTGAATCAAGGTCATCTCTGCTTGCTTTCAATTGGCAAATTTGGTGAAAGAGAGTATCAACCAGTATACAAAAATCATGAATGTATATTTTCACTCATCCTGGTATAACAATTATACACAGAAAATAAATCTGGTCATCTGGAAAACAACAAAGTGATAGAAAAAAAAAACTGATGTTGCAGCATCTACCAGATACCTTCAACTGAGTGAAAACATAACGTAAAGTTAAAATATAGATGTCAACAAGGACTACATGTATTTCATCACCTTTATGGTGAGCAGTATTCATGATCTCTCACATCGCTGGTATCTGCATGATATATTGTCTGTTTTCATGCTTTTGACTTTTCTTTATGTCTAAAGTTTTTCACAATGAGAGTCCAGCATGTATTTCTTTGCATTAATACCGCTCACAACCATAAAGATGAAGAAAAAGGCCTCAGTGACTTAATGTACCGTATATATATTTTAACAGTAGATTATGTTTTAATTCATTTGAAGGTATCTGGTAGATGTCGCAACTTCAGTTTTTCAATCAGTTAATTGTTTTTAGATTACCAGAGTTATTTTCAGTATATAATAGAATAAAAAATGTTTATGAGAACTGGGGATTGTGATTAACTGTTCTTCATGAAATATGACATACAGAAAATAGAATCTGACCTTCAGTACAGGAGTATCCGTCTCCAGTGAATCCCTGATTACAGTTACAGGTGTGACCTCCCGGGATGTTAGCACAGGTAGCGTCAGGACTACAGGGGTTTGACTTACACTCTTCTACATCTGAAAAAGAAAAAACACATCCCTGTATAATGTTTGGCTCAGAAAATCAATATGGTGCCATTTCCTCCAGTTGTAATTACCAAACAGATAATGATAAATTGCAATGTCTTAATTAGCTCTTTCTGTAAAATGCAAAAAAAAAAAAATGTGGACACATAAAGATAGAAATACGATTAAAATGAATCAAATGGTAATTTCATTCGTAATACACTATAAATTGTTGAAGTTTAGTAGAAAACTGAGTAGAAACCAAGCAAAAACGATTCAAACATTCTCTCAAGGCACTTACCATAAATCTTCAACAAATTCGACCTCTTAGGGCACAAACTTTATGTTATTTATTGATAGTTTAAGTGTGAATTTGGAACTTAAACTTACATTTTCTGGTAATTTAAAGTCTGAACTTGTAGTCTTAACAACTTATTAAACTACATTTTATGCAAAGGACAAGAAGTGTAGACATGCAATTTTGAAATTTGTCGAGCATTTAGGGTATGTACTTTCCATAAATAGCTATGGCCAAAGAAGATGAAAATGTCTATGAAAAACAATGTTTGATGTTAAAAGTATGAACTTACTGCAGAAGTTGTATCCATCGCCAGTTGTACCAGCATTGCAATGACAGGTAAATGAACCAACTGTGTTTGTGCACTGAGCAAGAGGGTGACAGGCGCAACTTCTAGAGCACTCATCAATATCTGAGCAAAGCAAAATATTCTGGCAATCAACAATAGCTGATCATTTTGGCTTATAATATGTATTCCAATATCAGTATGTTAAAGAATGTTAAAGAATAATAATCAATGATAATCAATCCTATAAAGCAGATCAATAGAAATCCTAATCAACCTCCATGTGTTCAACAAGATAAAAATAATCATGTAGTAACATAAACAATAACACTTATCAACATCCAGTCAAAATAAATCATCTACACGATTACTATATGATGAACATAAATCATAACCAATCAGTATCTTTTCACGTCAGAACACAATTGATCAATATCTGTTTCAAAATCATTTTGAATTAAGCCTTTAAATGTCATTCAACTGAAATAAACTTACCAACAATATAAATAAACTATAATTAGTCATCAAAAATATGCTGTCAAAAAAATCATACAAATTAACAATATCTGTTCTACATAAATTATAATCAATCATCAAAAATGTGATCATGCAATATAAATATCTATTCTACATAAATTATAATAAAAGGTTTTGTAAACAAAAATCCTAATCAATCATTAATATAATTTCTACATAAATCAAAACAAATCATTATTATATAAAGGTCAGCATAAATCATAAAAAATAAACATCAGCTGAAACATTAAATAAATTAATATCTATTTTGCATCAATCATAATTAATTATAATCACTTTTAACATTTTCATTGTTAAAGGCTTGCCAAACACCTGAAGTGAATGATAATTAGTTAATTAAACACGATGAGTTAATCACCAAAATGAGAGCCAACATTACAAAAAAAATTGGTGTAAATTTTACCTGCACATCTGTTTTCAGTCTCGCATGACAGAAATTGGTATCCGGCATCACACTCACAGATTCTCCTGATTTTGTCTGTACACAATCCCTTCTCTCCACAACCACAGTTATCATCATTTAGGGCTGTTGATGAATGTTAAACAAATGATCAAAATTATTGCACTTTGGCAAATGAAAAATCAACTTTTTTGTCATAACGGGTATTAAAGGCATTTTATTTTAATGATATTTAATTAAAACTTACGAGCAAAAACACACTTGAACTCCTCCAGTGTATAGCCAGTTGGACAGATACACCTATAGGATCCTTCTGTATCCAGACAGTAGGCTACATCGTCACACTGAGCAGTACCACTGGCACACTCATTCACATCTGCGAGGAGGAAAACAGAATAAGAAACATACTTTAAACTGAAGCTTCAGCTTAACTCATTTTATTGATACATGCATGTGTTTAACATCTCACCAGCGTGACGACTTTGTATTGGCTGTGTTTTGATTGAAAGCCCTGTGAAAACCACCAAACAATCTCCACAGACACAGAAAACTTTCTTAATATACCTAATATGGACAAAGAGTATGCGTGGTACATTGAAGGGGACTGCTTGACTGGCCAAAGCTATACCAAATGAGCCACAGTGCGACCAAAGTTAGGTAAAACCTAGTTGATGTAATTCAACAAAATGTCATACCCTTACATGCACCTGCGTTCTCCCTCTCACTTTGCACTATAGTATATATTTTTGTATGTAGAGAAAGAAAATTTTGCTTGAATTATATATGGTTACTAACTGGAGACTGGAGAGAGCACATTATAGCTGAACAATCTACGATTGTTTGTCATTATCAGAGAAAGACTACCATTACTCGTTTCTTATCCACACTGTATTTCATATGAACTTACTGTAACAGAATCGCCCGTTGCCCTGATAACCCTCTCTACATGTACAGCTACTGCCTTTGCTGGGATCGTATTCACAGTCAGCATTCTTATCGCATAGGTCTGGGCATTGGTTAATGGCTGGAAATACAAAAATTCTAATTTAATAATTATGCAGACATTTACTGGAAATATTATCTTATTCTATATTATATGAAGTTTGCATAAGGAACCAACGTTCAAAACTGAATTGAGACATACATGTAAGAAAGTCTGTGTCGATTTAAACATATTATATTCAAGAAAATTGATTGACACCGTAAGAATATTTTCATCCTTTATTTATAACGTAAGGCTGGGTCAATTAAGGTTTTTGTTATACATGTACATGTATTTGACTGCTAGATTACAGAGGTTACAGTGAAAAACTAGAGAACAATGATAACATTTTCCAGGGGCTTACCAACGCAAGTGTTATCATCCTTTGGCTTAAATCCAGTTTGACAAACACATTTCTCAGCAGGCCCGGCTTTCTGACAGAACTGACCAGCTCCACATTCTGTTTTACATCCTTGTTCGTTTTTCTCTACAACCGAAAAAACACATGTTAAATATCTCCAATCTACAATCCCATTCCCTTAAATTTGCTCTCCATCAAAAGCCAGATTTAATCTAAAAGGTTTTCAAATTTTCTTTAAAGGTACCTTTATTTTGCGGTTAATTTAGATCAATTTAAATCCAGCGTGCTTATTTGCACGTTTGGCATCAATTATAATTAACTATTATCACTATATAGAGACATACAAAGATAAATATTTATTTATGTCCATTGATACAGAACTTTAAAAAACCCATATCAAAAGAAGTGTATATTAGAAATTACATGTACTTACCAACACAGATACGGCCATCTCCCTCATAACCTGGCTTACAGGAACATTCGTAGCATCCGTCGTGATTAGAACATACACCAAAACCAGAGCCGTCAGATTTTTCATCACAGTCGTGGGTTCCAGTAGCACATTCGTCAATATCTAGGCAACAGAAAACTAATGCTTAAATAAGATTCTTTAAATCTAACTATATGCATTGACATTATTTTGAAGTTGTTCATATTGTCTCATCTCATCTGAGAGTGTAAAAAGAATTCTGAAAAGTTAAGATGCAATTTTCCTTTTCTTTGCTTTGGATACTTTTGCTGCCTATCTTGAAGCTTGAACATTTTACATTTATTATCCGCCAAGCTCTCCTGTTTGAAGTGTTCTTCACTGTATACCAGTAAAATATGTATCCTTGTTGATGCAAGCTAGTCGCTGTCAGACTCCACTGCCAATAACAGTCAATGATTTCGCAGAGGAGACAGTCAACATTGTTTTCGATATTTAAATGAGATTTAAATAGTGTGATTGGGAAGTATATATGTTTTTAACTATGCGCCTTACAGTTATATGTAGATTCTTACAGCAAGTTTTTGCAAATACTTTAAACTTAGGTTTGCTGCAAAGTCCTGGGAGGTATTAAGTGTTTTACCGACGCAATTTGACCAATCAAAACACCGACAAAATTTGGTGGACAGTTGATTGATTGATTGATTTGTGTTCGAAGTGTGCTCAAGGGTATTTCACTTATATGACTGCTTGTATTCCAACAGTAGACAGCAACTCTTAACACAATCAGAAAATGTGTAGTAACTTTATCGTTATCGCTGTTGGAAAGATAATGTTCTTCCAGTGCTAAATATGACAGCATGAATAATCTGGAAACATACTGCCCTTAGTCAGAGGGCTTTTGTGTACGGATAAGTCTAATAATGCCTTTTATTAGTAAGGGTCTATAGAGTTTTCATGATCTTTCAGTAAAGTGATGTAAAGTTTAAAGATGCACTCCAGCTGATAATGAGATGGGTGGCATTAAATTTGTTGATATTAAATTGCTGAAAATAAAGCTTAATTTAGGAAAATTGACTTTAGTGATATTAAAACATTGAAAGTGGTGGACTTTATGTAGGTGATAAACATGTAAATTTGAGTTTGGTGATATGAATTGGGTGAGTTCAGTGATGAATGATATGTGATCCGAAGGATATTATAAGTTTGTTTAATGTTTGTGTACTTTTCAGTTTTCAGTTTTCAGATGACTTATCACTGCTGGTGTTTAGCGGAAAACTTAGACAAACCCCTTTAAAGTAATCCCGCATTATATAAGTCATCAAACAAAATGTACCAAATGAAGCCAAATATTATTCATATGGATCTCAACTCCTACATTTATTAACTACTATAAAGTTTCCATGTGGATTTTTACATTGTTTTTACACCAAGTTACATAAGAGCAAGAAGTCTTCAGTTACACTTGGAACATTCAGGGTTAGATTGGTTTCAGATAATCAGGAGATTGACAATGGCTTAATGAAGGATTAAACTGGTCATATGAAGTTGACAGTGGAAACAAGTGTTTCTGTTCAAGCGTTTTTTTTTAAGCGATGTTTAGAGTTTTAAATAACCGTTAACATAGTTGAAGCTATTGAGATCTTATTGACAGCAATGTGAATGGTCGTGTCAAAGCAAATATCTACTGATATATTTTTTTTCTCTCTCTCTGTTTCTGTCTTTGCAATAATTATTTTGCTCTGCTAGTGCTTGCATGTAGATGTAATGTAAATATATTTTGTGTGTGTGCTGTATGCTCATGTGCTGAGGGAAGATCAGCACTCTGATGAGCAAGTGTATTTAACCCTCTTGAAATAAGTTTATTATTATTATTATTATTGTGGTATAAGTTCTCACCGTCGCAGAAGTCACTGGCGGCATCGTATCGATAACCAAAGTCACAGAGACACTTGTATGAACCAAGTGTGTTATAACAGATCTGGCCAAATTCACAGATCATCCAGTTTTGACATTCATCTATATCTGAAACAGCAAACATACATCCAAGTGGCATAACTGTAACAGTAGATATTAAATTAAAGATTTACTTGAATAAAAAAACAACAACCAGGACGATTTGACCGGGACGGCAATACAAAAAGTCACTGAGATGTTTTTCAAACTAAATTCAGGAAACTCAAGAAATTCAGAAGACGCTGTACCTTTGCAGTCGAACATTCCATCAGGTTCCAGACCTTCTCCACATTCACAGTGAAACAGTCCCTTCCCATCATCAACACACTTGGCAAACTGTCCACAAGCAGTCGGAGAGTCACAGCCACTTGGAGAATCGTCTGTGGCAATTACATAGAAACATACACAATGCATAAGTGAATAACGGCAACAGTGATGGAAAAGTTATGGCTGGGATAGAAATAATGGATTACATGTACCTTATACTTTAACATTAAAAAACAGACGGTCATTTAATAAGCAACTTCATGTCACTGCCATACATGTATATCACCACCAGTTGCCCATCATATTGATCACTACTTTATACCAGTGTTTGATTTTTACATCAATCCTTATATGTTAAATTGAAAGACAATATCAAAGCGGGGATGTCTTTACTACATAGAAATGTATGTGCATCCATGGACCATTTGAAATGACTTCACTGAAGATCTATCAAATGTAATACATGTAGCTGTTAAACTTAAAGCCACTACATTGAGAACATGATTTTAAGTCCAAACAACAGAAAAAAAAGCAGTAGCTACCATCACAGGTGAAGCCATCTCCAGTGTAGCCTGGCTGACAGAAACATGTGTAGGAGCCAGCAATGTTCTTACAGCTAGCATTTGGATCACAGTTATTGGTATGTTCAGCACACTCATCAATATCTACAAAGAGATCATAGAGCTGTAACAATTAAGTATGAACGATTCCGCCAGGTTAACAAGATAGGAATGAAGGTTATCAGTTGGTGTCCAGTGTGAATTGGTTCAAGCAGCCTACATGTCGGCACGCATCCTGTGTAAATTGGTCCTAAACTACAGCCAACTGATGCGCACCTGATACTTGATACTTCACAACTGATGCGCACCTGATAATGGGTTTCTTGTCACAATGGCATGCATCTAAAAAGACTATTTATTAGCAGATGGATAATAGCAAACCTCATTGTATTTACGCATACCTTTCTCATTAATTTGTATAAGATTCGAATAATTAAGTTTTGATAAAATACATTTTGAATAGGTCTTTTATTTTATTAGTTTGACGCTGTATATGGAATGGTTATTTCTTTATACATCATGCTGGACAGGCACATACATGCACAAAGTTAGACGCAAAGACCAGTTGTTTGTCTGATTGGGTTTTTTCGTTGTACTCAATGTTATTTCACCCTTACAATGGCGTACCAGCCAAATGGGTGAAGGAAACCACCTTAAACCACACTGGCAACACACACAACACCACAAGGTATTACAAGAGGAATAACAGGACACCCCAAGAAATCCAATTCCAAATTCCCTTTAACTCGGAGAGCAGTAGGGCAGTAGTAAATAAAATTATTTCTCGTCAGAGTATTTTGTTTGCAATCTGATTGGTCAATTGCTATGCCATAGGATTTTGTATTAGGTTGTTCATGAACTTAATACAAACCTGGCAATCTGCCAATGACGTCACAAAGAATGACGTAAAGAATAAACCCATCTGACAATCTACCAATGACTTCACATAGAATGATGTAAAGAATAAATGCATTTGACAATGTACAAATGAAGTCACATAGAATAACTTAAAGAATATATGCACTTTCGAAATGGGCTTATGCAAATTAGGTCAATCGTATTAGGTCAGTTTACAGCAAAAGTCAATCAGTTTATTTGCCGCTAAAAAGACTGACGGTAGAGATTTTTAAAAAAATATTTGCAATCGTAATGGCTCTTAGGGCTAATAAAATAGTTATGACATTTGTACATTTGTACACTGTACCCTCCAACAAATGTCAAAGTCAAACAACTAGTAATCAGCTGCTGCATTTCCTGGAGTATTTACTGTAGTAGGAAGATAACTAAATATTTTACCTGTACATCCTTGAGTCCCAAAGAGTGGGTCGCCTCGGGCACCAGGTGGACATCTACACACATTGTTTTTACACTTAGCTGTTGTATGGCACACCTGACCACCACAGTTTGACGGATGGACTTCTGTTGAGGTCAATAATATCAGAGATAGTTCAGTTGTAAATTGCGATCAACTCTATGAGACATGGTGTATTTAAATACTATATTGTTAATGAAGGGAAATTAATTAACTCTCTAGTCTTTTTTTAAATTGTATTGTTTCCCCAAAAATGCTTTGATAGAAATTAAAAGAGACTTTCCAGCAGAATGATCGATACATTTTTGCATTATTTTATTCACATTTCTCTTTCAGAAGGTTAAATGGTAAAGATGTGTTAACTGTCTTAATTTGGGATTCATTCTTCATAATTCAGATGGATGTGTCAACTCGTGGTAGGTAAATATGTTTATTAGTTTGCTTTGTGTATTTTTATTTTTTTAGGGTTTTAAGCTAAATCTGTGTTATGAACATAGGTAAATGATTTTTAAGGCTCTGTTCTTTAATTGCTAGCTTGTCTACATTTTAGTATTATCTGCTTATATTAGTCAGTGTAAAAGACTTTACATCTGGCACAAATATTCTAGTAAGAATAAGGCTAATTTCAAGGGGCTACAATTATTTACATTGTACATACATAAATATGAAAGTAAAGGATTGTCGGCCCTATGATGGTACTAATATTCTGCAAAAGAAAATATATTTATTTTGCTATCTATCAAATACACTTGACTCGACTTGAGCAATGTGTTCAAATGTTAATTCAAGAATTAATTCTAATTTAGTGCTGTATAGCATACGGTTAAAGCTGTACAAACATGTAATGATGAATATGTTTTATTTCAAAACAATGTTTGTGAGAAATTCTTCTTTCATTGCTGTTGCAGATTGTACACATCCATATCAGTTGCATATTTAGATAGGAACTGCATTCACATAAATAATAACCTGTATATGATATACCTAGTTTACTATAGGAGAAATCTAAAATCTTTATTACTATGTCACATTATTAAACCTGGCATAGTTATGCTTATGGCAGGTAAATATGTTGTTGTTTTTTAGTTTTATTTCTGTGTTTCAAGATGTAAATTACTGAATGCTGGGCTACAGAATAAGTGAAGAGAGCAGTTTAATAATTTACCTTTACACTTTTCCCCGTCTCCGTTATAACCCATTTTACAGATACAGGCATACGAGCCCTCTGTGTTGTAACATCCAGCGTTCTCATCACACAGCTGTCCATTGCTGGCACATTCGTCCACATCTGTTAACACAAAACTTGCAATTATAACCGAAGATGAACAATTCTTCAGCGTTTCACACCTAGATATAGAAGAATATAATGATGTTGCAAGATGCGTTTTAAATTCCTGGGGATTTATTTGTATAAGAAGTATTACTGGCATATTGCAGTTCGGTATAAAGAATCATAACTACATAGTTTACCTGAACAAATTCCTTGATTGTTTTTCTCGTAACCAAGATGACAATTACATACGAAAGAACTATTGGTATTTGTACAGTCCCCGTTGCGTCCACAATCATCAATGCCTAGAGCACATTCATCAATATCTGGAAAGTAAAAGTTATCAAACTGAGACAAATTCACAAACTCACAGTGGTAAGCCCAGGTAACCTGTCTATCCCATTCCAACTTAAAAAGCATGTAATATTGGACACAAATATAGCAGCAGAAAGGTGGTTTATTTGGGTTAGACGAAGAAAGTCCATTATTGCTTAATCTCTTACGCATCGTCATGAACAAATCACAAGACTGTATAAGCACTTGACCTGCGACAAAATAACAATTGTTCACAGATTTTTAATCACAATAAATATCATGTCATACTAATTTGCTTCTTGTCAGCATATTATTATTTATTTTCCATGTCATGACAGACTAACTCACCGACACAGAATTTGAAAACTTTCTGGAATCCAGAGGGGCAGTCGCAGGAATAGGTCCCTTCAAGATTATAGCATTGCGCATTTTCATCACATTCAGCCAGACCTGTGGCGCACTCATCGACATCTGACAAAAATAAAGAAACATGTGTTTAATCAGCTACACTTTCTAAAATAAACTAAATGACCAAAAAGAAGCTGAAAATATGTATGAAAAACTTGATCAGTATAGCAATTTAAAATTTGACAGTAGCTTGTGCAACTTAGGATTACATACATATTGAAATGTTCTAAAAGTTAATTTATCTGATTAAAAAATAGGTTATTTGAGTACCGCAAATGCCTATATTCATCCATTATCACCTGACTATTGACTGACCTTCGCAGGCATCACAATGCCCTGAGTAACCCTGTTTACAGAAGCAGGTGAATCCTCCATCATGGTTCACACAGTCAGCATTCTCTGCACAATCATCATCTTCAGTTATACACTCATCAATGTCTACAGCAGAATAGATATATCTTAACACATTAACAGCCTTTAACAAGGTGCAATTGTAATTGATTTGTTTCGAACGTATGGGTGTAAATTTATATCATAATGAATGGGTATAGTTTTGATACAAAGGTCTTTCAAAAAGTAGTTTTGTATTTCTACAAATATTTCTGCCGATGAAAAATTAAGTTGTCAACATGTTAATACTTTAAGGTCTTGCTTGACCTGAAGGGATCAAAATTGTGCAATTTTGTTTATTGCTTAGATTAAAAGATAAGTTTTCAAACTTATTTTTCAAACTGGTGCTGAACCTATTTTGAAATTCAAACAATAAATAAATTGGTTTTCCATGAGCTTGTTTCTGTCGTTGATAGTAGTTAAACTGTTGACAGTGTTGTGATTTTTGGGATTATCGCACTAGTAAAGGCTCCTCTAAGATCATATGGATTAGACTTATCGAAGTCAGTTTGGTCATTCTACCTTGGTGTCTTCTACCTTATATGATACTTAATAGACCTATTGACTTCCAATCAACTACCCACTGTGAGATCATAACCCCCTAAAGCACCAGTCATTCCAATGTAGACAGTAGACAACCTTTAACTGCCTTTTTCAAGCATTTTAGATTTGCAGATTCTAGATTTGAAAACTTCACATTTGCTGCATTGCAAAGAACGCAAAGTGGCAGGAAAACGGTGCCTTGACTTCATTCTAGATTTTGTAAAATTGTATGGTTTCCTATAAGCTGTTACATTGACAAGAACTTCTACTGTAATCATTCTAAGCAAAAATTGAAAGTGATGCACTCTTTTTCAGTTCAAGGTCTTTTCAAAAAGATAAATTAATTTATTTGGTGTTATAGCTATAGCTTTTCGAGGAATAGACCTCGTGTTGACTTTCAATCAACTCGTAATCATTTTAGAAATAAATAGTTGGATAGTCACTCTCTCAAAGTCCACCAAAGGGTCCAGCAAGGCCTTTATAGGTTACCTAACTGATGCACATCTAGCTGGTCAACAGACTGCTACAGTGCATCTGTTTGGTACAATGATGAGGGATTTTCATATTAATGCTTTACCCACGGTCCATAAAATCAGCAAGAAGAAAAGTTTCCATAATTCGCAAACATACCATCACAAATGTAACCAGATCCTGTATAACCTTTCACACATTCACAGGAGTAAGCTCCCTCAGTATTGATACACCTGGCATTATCACTGCAACCATTTGGACCAGCACACTCATCAACATCTGTATAGAGGCACATGAAACAGTCACTAAGGCAAATCGCAAATACAATTGACAATAGAGACAATGAACACATTTATTACTATATTCATTATCCTTTAACAGGATATGCCATAAAAAATATGTACTTGAGTCTCTCTATGTACCCATATGTACTGTCAATATTCTTCATGGACTATCAATGTTATTTATTTTTTGTTATTCTTAATCACAGATATCCTTTCTTTGTCCGAGATAGATAATAAGGTTAATTTTTTATTTTTTTAACTGACAATTTTTGTTAGCAGTTAAACTATACTTTTTTTAACATCTTACAATCACACACTTTACAGCTTCAACAAATGGGGTCATTTTACCTTCACAAGATTTCCCATCACCAGTGAAGCCTTGCTTGCAATTACAACTATATGAGCCAAAGTTGTTATCACAGTCAGCATTTGGATCACAATCATCCGTGTCTTTTTCACACTCATCAACATCTGAAACAGATAATCTTACTATAGGTATGTTGTTGATTTTAAACAAATATGAGAATCCAATGTCTTTTCGTGAAGTTACCCTTCTTGCGACAATGTGGCGAAGTCAAGAATCAATTACAGAGACTCTATTTAAACAACATTCGTCTCATAAGACACAGGAAATGAAAAATAAAAACTTCTATGATATTCATGCTCAGGGCTATATTGTAAAAGAACTTCCTTTCTCGAACATAGAGATAGTATAATTACCCATGCAGGAAAATCCACCAGTCGCGTCTGTGTAGACTTCATAACCCTTCTCGCAGATGCATTCAAATGAGCCTTTAACGTTTTTACAGATGGAATCTTCACATATATGTTCACCTGACTCACACTCATCTACATCTGAAGAAATAAGATTAAATATAAGAGTAATATAAGTTGACAAACACATATTTTTTTCTAATCATTAAACACACCACAACTGTCACTGTGTAGATTCCATTTCTTTGTGCCTAATCATAAAACTACACAAGTATAAATTTAGATAAAAGTATATGTTCAACATTCCTCTTATTATACAAGCCTACAAAATATGTTGATAACCCTACAAGCCGAGTATTTGTGGAAATATTGCCTTAAAATGATGTGTTGCATTGTGCAAAGAGCTTTAGTTTCTATGTTAAAGTCAAGACTTGTGTAGTTTGATAATTTCAATAAAAGGGCAAATGCAGCAAGGAAATAACTGAAAGATGCGTCAGCAAGTAATAACTAAAGTTTTTTTCAATATCTTAAAGTGTCTCCAACAGGCTAAAATAATAAAGAAAATGCATTTCTTTATTTAAATTATTAATGACTAATGAGGTATGATCAGATTCAAACATTTAAGCCAATACAGCTGCAGCTGTTAAAACCTGGAAATCCATGTCTTAACGTGTTATTTAGCAAATGACAAGATCATAGTAAGCTATTCAAAGCTAATATGAACACTAGCACTTTGATCATCTTTTTTTAAAAACAATGTAGGTACTTAAAATTTGATAATTTCTTGACATCTATGAGGAATCTCTTCTGAGTGTGCAAAATATAACAATCAGTTATTATTTTGTTATTTATAGTATAATATGATTCATTATTTCACAATAAATAAGGACATTTACACACCCAAAAAGTTGTTAGGGCTACTAAATGTGTGTAAATGAGTGTGGTATAGTGATATGAATATAAACTGAACAGACAGACAGGCAAACAAACAATATTTTAGTTTACTATATAATCTTCATTTTTCTTCAACGTCTTGCTGGACCCCTTCATGGATTTTAAGAAAAATGTTTTTTTAAACCCTTTTACCACGACTTATATTAATCAGAATAATATATTTATTTATATTTTTGAAACACTTGAGATTCCTAAGATTACAAACATGAAATTTAGTGAAGTTCCAACTATTCTTTATGAAATTATGGATGCATAAACTTTTAGAATAATAATAAAGTCCTATTAAACAGCATAGCTTCACGCGCCCAACATGTCAGGGCATCAGGAAGCCAATGCATCTTGTGATTAACCAGTATTGTCCTTATTTGTTGCCAGTAATGTAGATAGTGGATTCCTTCATACATTAAGCAGGCATGCTTACAAATAAGTGTGACATTGAACCCGAATAAAACAAATAGATGCATGATGAAGAAGTTTCTTACCAACACACTTTGAAATATTGTTCATTTCATAACCCTCCAAACAGATACACTTAAAAGCGCCAACAGTGTTTTCACATTTCTTCCCCACTCCACAGAGACGATTGTTCTCCAGACATTCATTGATATCTAAAACAAGATATGGTACTTTATTATATTTTAAGCATTTCATATTAACATTCAGGACTAGCTAGTACATATAGTATTAGAGACCATTCGTTTTTAGCAAAGATAAAATAGAGAAACATTTTTTATCATACTTGATGAAGAAAGGTGAACATTTAATTGAGAACATTTTGAGACTAAACTGACCATCATTAAGTCTGTTCAACCCATACCTATACAGCCAAGCATTGACAGCTGAAATCCTTGATCACATTCACAGATTGAACCCTCCTTCTGTTTGTTACATACTTCATTTGGTCCACAACGCTCACGGTCAAAGGTACAATCATTCGGGGCTGGGAAATGAAGCAACATTATTTTTACACCTTTATAAGTTGTAACATTTCAATGACACAAAAGTAATCCTTTGATCTAGATTGATTGAATGAATGAATGTGGAGTTTTTTATTTACAGATTGAGCAGATTGATCTTGACTTTGTCAGAGCAATATTAAGACATCCTCCAGAGAAAATCCGGGCAATGCGTGTGGCATGAACCCTGCCAACTTCTACAGACGCTTAAGGTTTAACAGGATTTAATTGTGTTACAGAACAACTGATTCAATATGAGCATGTAGTTTAAAAACTAACACTTTCTCACAATGACACAATAAGTCGTAACTACAGAACATTGTAAACATGAAACAATTTTGAAACCAACAGAAGCACAGAATGTTCTGCATCATTCAGACAAGTGCATTTAATCTGGCTTAGACTGTTTATAGTTTTTGACATAATGTTAACACAAAATGTGGAAAAAGAGATGATGCATTTTTGAAAGTGTTTGGTAAATTGTGTCATGCTTTACAACATACGGAGATGATGCTGTGTTTGTAACAGTTAGTGTTGTGCTATTGAATATAAAGATGACAAACTGTTGATATAAGGCTTAAATAAAATCAGGATGTAATGTTCGTTAAGTGCCTCACCATAATGTATTTTTACAAAAAGTAGAAACCAATAGATTTGAAATAAATAAATAGTCTTACCAAGACAAGTTCTTCCATCTGTGTGCATTTCATAGAATTCCGGGCAGTAACATTCATGTGTGCCCTCTACATTGGTGCAGTCAGCATTTTTACCACATGCCTCTTTATCAGTGACACATTCATTGATATCTGGACACAAACAAATGAAATCAAAAAAGAGATCATGCACATTTGCCTACTCATGGGATATCTTATTTCTATCTCCAGATTAACTGATTTCAGTGACATTTACAAATTTGCAGACACATAGCAGAGGCAATTATCAGTGTAGATTAAATTTCCTACAATGCTACATTTGTTATTAATCTTGTCAATAATTTTGATTCAGCTGGCAGGACTAAATACATATTTACAATACAGTGACTCTAAAATCATATATACTGTAGACATGGAATGACATGCAGCTAAAAGAATAAAATGGCAACCAGAACACATCTACATGTACATAACAACCAAAACTGCATCTTTATTTTGTCTGTTTGGAGACAACTGTGGTAAGACTTACCGTGACACTCGTCGAATTCCATGAAATAACCTTGTTGACAAACACAATCATAGCCTCCTTCGTTATTTTGACAGTCACTGTATGGTGGGCAATTATAAGATTTCTTCACACATTCATCAATGTCTGCAAAGAAAAGCTATCCAGTCACTGAACAAAGCAGATAGTAATTCAGGTCATGATTTCAGAATCTTGTAAAATAACATATCATTGTGGACAAAATAAAATACAAAATGTTTCAGGAAGAATTCCACTTCATAATTCAAACTATTATCTAGAATTTGGTGACAAAATGTGTTTTCCACAAAAACGTAATGAATGTGATTTGAGCCTTATTAATTTGAGTAAATAGTTACAACGAACTTACACTGATCAGAACTCTACAGCCCAAACGAAATGGCAAATATGATCTAAAGACAAATTTAAACATACTGTATTCAAAACAAGATGTTATTTTAAGGATATGAGAGCAATATAAAATAAACTAAAAGCAAATTGAACCTTAATACAAATAATATAAAATAATGTATTCCTTACCATTGCACGTCTTTCCATCGCCTGAGTAACCAGTCAAACAATTACAATGATATCCTCCTTCGTCATTAATACACTCAGCGTTTTGATCACATCCCCCATTGTTCCAATCACACTCATTTATATCTGAAATGGATTTTACAAATATGAATACATAATTTTCACAAAAACAGTAGTACCCTAAATGCTCAACAAATTCGACCTTAAGGGCACAAGTTTTAAGTATTTTACTGAATTTATAAATGTGAGTTTAGAACTAAAACTAATATTTTACAGTAGTTTTAAGTCGGAACTTTCTAAGAATTTCAAGATTGTGTTTCTGCACTTGTTAGCCTTTGCAAAACATGTAGTTTGTTGAGTGGTAAAAGGGTCAAATTTGTAGAGGATTTAGGGTGAATTCACAAGGGGATCAACAGAAGTACAACTCACCTTCACAAGTCTTGCCATCTCCAGAGAACCCATTCTTACACGTATTACATTCATAAGTTCCTGGGCTGTTTTTACAAATTCCGTTAGGACTGCATTCAGCACTGCCATCTATACATTCGTTATTATCTACAAATACAAAAGATATAACAACATACTAAATTAAATAGTTTAAATGAAAAATCCACACTTATATCGAGTACTTTACTATTATGTGAGCTAATAAAACAGTTTAGCGGTCCAATTACAGCTTAAAATCGCAAATAGCTAGTACTTCAAAAGTCACACCATAGTTTGAGTCTATAGCTGGGTAGGTTGAACTGTTCTGTGTTGTGGTGACCAGATAACACAAATAAAATAAAATATATACATTTTTACAGAGAACATCTTCTGTATAAAACTGGGATTTTTCAAGTGAACATAACAATTAACGGAATTTGTGTACCTTGACACTTGGATCCATTTCCCTTAAAGCCCTGTTTACAGGTGCACTTAAATGATCCCTGTGTGTTTTCACATACAGCATCGGAGCTACAAACCATTGGACTTGAGCACTCATTTAGATCTGAAACGCATAACATTTATAACTTTGAATTAATCTTAATACATTTATTTATTCCACACATCTGAATATAATGAAACTCTAATAAAGATAATGACGGTGTAGTGTATTTCAAATTTACAACTGAACCTGATTTTAGACAATGATTAAATAGTTTTTGAATTATAATAGCGCCATGACAGTTGCATTAAAGCACTGTGAAATGGTGAATTTAATTTAGAGAACATAATGTAAATTTAATTAGGACATACATGTATATACAAATTTATATAATACATAACCATAACAAATTTTTCACAAATTCTAATCCTACATATGCCATGATAATAAAAATAATCTGGTATGTTGACAACAGACAGTTAAACATTATACTCAACCTACCATTAATATATAATTCTGTCAATACTATTACATTTTTGGTTTTCTCCATATCCCTGCACTGAAAACTCAAGTTATTTGACGTTACCTTTACAAGTGCCATCATCCATCTCATATCCCAGATAACATTTACAGGAATAGCCTCCCACAAGATTCTCACAGATTTGATCAGCAGCACATGGGCTGCTTTTTGGATCTGCACACTCGTCTGTATCTGGAGAGAGGATGGAAATACAGAAATGCACATATTTAGTTAAAGAAAATAATTAACTTTTGGAATTAATTTGTTTGTTGTAACAAGGAAAAAATATTTGCCCATTTTTTGTGCAGATTAAAAAATAATGGCTTTTTTTTCTTTAGACAGGCTTTTAAATTTTACTGCAAAGTTCAACTGCATTTTAAAATGTTCCCACATCATTTAAGCTGTATATATATATATATATATATTGGAATTACCCTTCAGAAATGCAAAAAACCCTGATTGAGAAATAGAATGAGGAAGGATATTTTACCTGTACATGTTTGTTTGTTTCCGTCAGCCATAGTGTAGCCATCTACACAAGAGCATTCATAAGCTCCAGGAGTGTTTGTACAGTTCATGTTTTTAGAACATGGCCCTGGAACTGCGGCACATTCATCAACATCTACACAGAATGCACAAAATAGTATTTATTTCATGATGACAACATACTATTACATAAGGATCATATATTTTTGTAAGAATTTTTAACACATGTATTCATTTGATTTAAGAATCAATTGTGCATTAAAGTTTCATTTCAACAAATTGGACAAAAGA
>JAVFBZ010140620.1:0-21465 GCA_032466195.1 Katharina tunicata
TCGTATGTTCGTATTTTTGGCCTACTAACATTTTTAGCTGTAATTTTTCAAGGAAAGCATCAACTTTCCGGCAATACAATATTATTAGATGTTCCAAAAGTATGTCATCTCGATACAGGTTGTTTTAAATAGAACTCACTTGGATACAATCGGATATTACAGTCATCGATTAAACACACTAACCTGGAGTCACTCATGAATATAACTGACCATCAGTTTCTTATGCTGACAATTTATGTTAAAAACCCAGAACGTGGTTACCGACAATATCCGGCTTAACCCATTTCCAAATATATTGAAAACTTTCGCGGAATTCGGGAATGTAAATAACTTGACGGTAACAAATGGTACTGGATTTTTTTCTCAATACTAAATCGACCGAGATAAACTTTGTGCTATCTGTTATACAGAATCACATCCACTTAACAGTCATGAAATGTAGAACGTTATCTTCAAACATATTTCCGTTGTCAATAGGTTTGAATAAATCATTAAAAAAGAACAATGTACCAAACAAGCAAATGTTTTGGGCTTAATTTATTTATTGAATTTATTCTATTTTTTGTTCGATGAGATCTTCGTCCATTACCAGTGTGGTGGAAGGTGGTTTCCTTCACCTATTGGGCTGGCACCAACTCATTCGAGCAAATGAAAAGTGCAGCGTTAAACACTAATGAAACAAAGAAACAATCACCCGATGTTAAAGGGAGACGAAAAGAACACTATGAGTTAATAGAAATCTACCGGTGTTCTAATTCAGCATTGGTTTATAATTATAATGTAGAACTGACCCATCCTTAACCCGTCTCCAAAGTAAATAAGCTGGAGCGAAAGTAATTATTTTGACCCTCTATGTATGTTCTCACACAGAAGTTCGTAGCTGTAATAAAATTTACCGGTCTAGACTTCGTGCTTAGCACAATACGGAATCTCATAGATTTAACAATTTAGGGTCTTGGCTCTTCACAAAGACACGTTTCGTTGCTGCGTATGTAATATTATGTCCTAATTGGACGGTACACTTACGTTCAGTTTGCCAGACAGATTTGCGTCAGTATTCGAATTTCCACTGATAAGTTTGACATAATAGAGTAGCGTGACAGTTCTAAAAAATTACGAACAATTCCTGTAGACTGCATATTTCGGTTTAATCAAACCACCTTTAGTAGTATAGTAACAGAGACCATACAAGTTATATATAATAACGATATACAAATTAACATACATCTGTTTCTTTACTGCTGATGATGGTTTAATTAAACGGGAATATACAGTCAACATGTATTGTTCGCCATTCTTTGTAGTCACTTTGTGTCAATATTTAGATAATAACATTCCAGAACGAGCAACGTTTGAGGTTTAAAGTGGGACCTTCAGGTAAACACTTCTTAAACAAATGTTGTAGTCTTCGGAAAAGGTGGGAGGTTGCGCAAAATAGAAAAAAAATGATTTATAGATGAAGAGGTTATGGAGTGTGTAAATAGCTATAAGTATCTCGGCATGATGTTTTCTTGTAGACTTCCATACTACAAATTCTACTAAGTTTTCAATACAAGGCAAGTGTTCATTACTAGAAAACCGCAGAACAATATGGCACCTAAGGGATATGCGATGAATGCGGCAGGTATTCATTATTTTGCTACTCTGCTCAAACGTGCATTATTACACTAAATAACAGTGTTTTATAATAGAAAGTCAACAACCCCTATTTAATATACTATTTAAATTGATCATTGTAACGGAATGTTCTCTGTCGATTTATAGCCAATTAAGACATTTGATTATTTTGCCAATGCTAATTCAGATTATGTCTCGACTGACACTTCTTTCTTTGTGGGTTTATGTGAGAAGTTCAATAATTCCCCGATTGAATCTGTTAATAATCTGTTAAAAAGGAACACAGATAAATATTATTATCGTAATTTGGTATTTTCATAAAGAGAATGTTGCCTGACTTCGACAGGTTCTAAAGCATTGTAAACGTCACGTTCTTACGGTCCAGTTGTATGCCTTCAATCAATTCAGTAAATATTTTAAAATAACTTAATAACTTGTTGTAGTGTTTCCACATGAAACGTAGGTTAACATATGGAGGTGACTGAGTTTGACACGTCGTTTATATTAATGAGAAAGTAATTCAAAATCCAAGCGCCCCAAAGCTTGACCTTGTTAGTAAAGATGGTACTTAAATAAACCAGGTATATAGGATTAATCAACTGCTTCGCATATGAAGAAAATGTACAAGCGTTTATATCAGTTGGTATTATCAAATAAAATAACGTCAGCGGACATTGCTTTGTACATTGCACCATCGTCTGGTTTCAACCTATACTGCCTTAATATTTGATAAATATATCTTGCTTGTCTAACACATTCAGCAGTGTGCACAACAACGCACGAGTTAATGGTTTGTTTCTAATCTATACAAATATGCTCAAGGATCGACTGGGGCCAAGCGTGTGTAGAATAAAAATAATATTAAAAAATGATGATGGAGGTATCCAGATTTATTATCTTGTGCCCAGTGTTATTGAGACTTTTTTAACATTAGGTTGTGAATATGCTATTTGTTTGATTTTGTTTGACATATTTACACTTTTTTGTTCATAGGACAAATTTGCTCCAAAATTCAAAAAGGCTTCAATATGTACGGATCATTTTAAATAAATATACCGATACGGTCGACAATGAATCAATGTTTATCATTATAACTCCTTATGGTACATGATTGATTGTTCAAAGGTGTCTGGGTCCGACTCTGTGTTAGCCATAATTGGAAAATATATTTGTCTCAGTCAGCCACTTTGGTGTTTTCGAGTGCATATTGACAAAGATTTTTACCTTTCAATGGAGTTGATGTCCAGGACTACCGGGATAGATTGAACTGCTCTAGAAAGGTTAATCGAAGTTTTTTCAGTGTGTGACACCGGGTCAGCCACAATTTATCGAATTATGTCTTCCACAGACATCTCCGAAGTGGAGGCAAACATTTGCAAAATATACACAAATGGAAATTTCCACTATAACAGAGTACAGAGGAAACTGACGAGTGTATATTCGAACCAGTACAAGAGACTTCCAATTGCTCAAAATTAACATTTTGAATGTCAAAGAGAGCAGTTGGGACCAGGCTAAACATTTAGTATATTTCACATCGGATAGTCGTCATCCCTATCTAGTATTTACGTATTGTTTCATACATACACATGTTAATAGGTATATAAAAATAAATAGCTTAAATAATATCTATTAACGGTTAGCTGATGCTTTATCTAATACGCAAATGCAAATGCAACATTCAACATAAATTCCTGAATAAGCTCCATGATATGCTTAGCGAGGGTTGTGCAACACATAGTGTAGTTTTTCTGGCATCACTACATGTATTTTTAAGGAATGGGAATCACAAGTTGGAAATATACATTTAACCAGCATAACATTACCGTTTCAGTTTTCAGCTTTAAATAACATCATCTCCCAATATATTTGAAATATAATATGGACCAGAGTTCAATGGGATATAAGAATGTGTAATCGACCTGTGCCAATTTGGTCTATTGGCAAACGATTTCGCTGTGGTACTGATGTTTGTTCTCGCCAATGGTGTTGATATTATCACGACATACGTCAGCTATCATAGAAGCTTGCGTGCAGGAAAGTGTCATGTGATTCCCAGTACTGAAAGTTCATCTATGTTTTGATACGTTGCCTCCACCTTTGATTTCAACACCACCTCTACATCAGCACAAACAAAAAAAAGTAGACAATAATAACAGATAAAGAACATATTCCGTAATCGAAATTTGATGACTTAGTGTTTGACATATAAATATAGTGACTTGAACTGCAAGAAAATCGTCCTTTGTGTAATTCCTGCCAGTCCAGTAAAACGAGGAACACCATATTGGAACATCTCATACTTAAACTCTTTTAAAACGAGATTTGAACGAATTTTGTCTGTTAAAACTTGAAACTCAAGCCTCGGTGTTTACGTTTTAGCGAACAAAATTAATCTGAGGTACGGTGTCAACAGATACTGTTCATGTGTAAAGTTTCAGTTAAGTGGCATTTGGTAATTGTGATGAACTAATGCCACATAATACAGATTGTTGTTGACTAGGCTATACTACGATCCAGGGACAACATACAGATTTATCTTGACAACTAATTTTATATTTAAGTGAATAATTAAAGGCGATGTAAACGATATTATGTTATTTTCCTGCCAGGGGAATGACTATATGCAAAGTTTCCTTTCCCGACATTTATTTTTAAAAATATAAATGTGTTATTACCAGATTTTCGAAAATATTAGGCTATACTGTGGTCCCAAGACATTATACACAAATTTTTTGATATTTTAGTGAAAATATAATTGTGCCAGAACCAGATTTTCGGAAGTACTCTACTCAACAAAGCACTGATGGGAAAACGCCAAATTGTTTTCACATTGAACATATGATACCACATGTGTGAATTATCTGGCTTCTTTCGTGGACATTGGTCATTTATTTTGTTGGATATTTCCTTTGATCTTATACAAAGAAACCAGACTGCCTTAATTGGCAGACAGACTTAGTTTATAGGACTGTACACAATTATACTAGGGTTACTATATTGGCCGAGGCTTTGTTATACTTCTCTTCTTGAAACGATTTCCTTTGTAATAAAGTGCGATTGAATGAAGGTATAACCAATTCGCTTCAGTGATTAATATTGTGTCTGACCATGTACAGTTAATCGTGTCTGATATAGAGGCGGCTCCTATTGGATCGAGAATGCTATACTTGAAAGTGAGCAAATGTTAGAATGGCATGTCATTGGTCTCTTTTTCAATTTAATACAGGTAACAATTTTGTATACCTAATTGCGTACCCTTGCTAATTTCATTTAAATGCCAACCAGAAACTAAAATATCTTTTAAACTTGGAATAATTTCTCAATATATTGCTATTTTTTACACTCTGTTATAGCGTTGTTATGCTATATATTGTGGAATTGAAGCAACAATACATTTGACAAGAATTCATTTCTGTTTTTTACATATTCGACAAATTGTATCAAAGGCAGATCAATCATGCTATATGGACCAAACTTCTTTAATGCAGAAAACAAATGCTGTTTCATACGGATGAACGTTTGTAAACAGATTCTCCAAAACTTTATATATAACACGATATTTCTTACGGGCTTTTAAGTAATCGAAGTTCTTGGGCCATGATTGGTTTATAAGACTGTAATATTTTACCCAACCCAAATACTTTCGCTAACTACGATTGATTTGGCAGGAAAGTATCGTTACCGTTGAGTTTGAATCAATGTTTCATTATAGCAGCATGGGGTAAATCATTGATTGTTCCGAGGTGTTGGCGTTTGGCTCTGTGTTGGCCATAATTGGAAAATATTTGTTCCAGTTAGCCACAGTTGTGTCTCTCATATCTATTGAGTGCATATTGACGAACTATTTTGCCGTTCAATAGTGTGCGTTAGATTAAAATGCATTGACACAATAAATGGTAATAGAAGTTTCGTCAGTGTGTGACTTTGGGTCGGCTACAATTGATCGAATCATATTTTCCACAGACATCTTCTAGATCGAGGCGAACATTTTCAAGACAGGCCAAAATAGTGTTAAAAAAAATCGCTTATAAGAGATGAAAATATACTGATAAGTGTAACAAACTTCGTATTGCACAAAATTTACCCTTTGCGTACCCGATACGTGAATTGGGACCTATTATTCCACCCGAGTTCTTTTTCGCTCCTGTGGACTTTTATGTGCTTTTTCAAAGAGAGATGGTAAAACCAAGCCGCCGAAGGTATCAGATAGACTGATTTTATATAAATGTGTATATTTATGTCAGGATTTCTCCATCGGCTGACGCTTTGTTTTACTTCTCTTCTAGGAACATTGCGTGATTCTAAAAGTTGGATATTGTAAGTTAAACACCAACCCCAAAACATCTATATCTTTGCCAAATCGTGTCAAAATCGGTTCACACATGTGACATGGAACCCGGATCTTTACGGTTCAAAACAAATGCAGTTCCGTACAGTTGAACGTTGTAATATGTGGATAAAATGAGTGTGAAAATAGATTTTATAAGACTTCATATAAAACACGATATATATATTTCGAATTTTAATGGATCAAATTGCCTGTGCGACAGCTGTTTTATATGACTATACTATAATAAACGATTCCAAGACTGGCGTTTAAAATTAGCGAAGTGACTTAACGTCTAACCCCGGTGATGTTCTAGCATTCCCAATGTCTCTCGGCTTCTCTCAAAGAAAGCCCTCGGGAGAAACCGTGAAAGAATTTGTGTCATATGGTCATTAATATAATTTAAAATATTACTTATAACCACTATATTTTCATTGATAGTTACTTATTAAGTTGACCATTGACTGTTGATGCTGCAAAACATTCTAGCTTCATCGGTCTTAGTATTGCATCACATACGGGCAATATCTATTGAATTCAAAATTATTTGTTGCAACAAATTTCCAAAACAACTTTAGTTTTTGTTATCAAAATTTGATATATTCGGCCAAATGTAAGCATTATCAATCGATAAAACCAATGTCGGTCATTAGTTTCTACTTCACAAGTGTCCATCTATTTAAGGGGTTATTTGAACCGAATTTTGAGTTTGCTATCATTCCCAGAAATCTACCGATGTTATGTGCTTGTCCTGTATCGGGTCATTTTCGTTGGATACTTAGCTACATTTTTGCCAAATATCTTGCAATTTCTTTCACGTAAAATTATTAAATGTAAATGTAAATATTATACATCAAATAATAGACAATATAATAGACAAACTGTATTTTGGTTAAGTATTGTGACAGCAATGTGTATATCATACGTTAACCTTGCGTATCAGGAATCAAGAAAGTTGGCCACTGACAGTTGACATAATGCGCCAGATGGCACGAAGATTCAAAGCAGCTTCATTGATCTTTACTGAACATATCGGCCTTTGCAGAGTTATTGTCTTGTCATGAATTCTGTGTCTGTTCTCGCATCTATACGTGCATTTCCATTGTGGAAGAAATCGTTTTGTTGATTCTGAAATGACTTACGGTCTGCACAAAAATATCGTTAAAAATTAACATGTCAATTAAATTACTGAAGGTACTTTTCGCGGGTTATAATCTATCACAAACGTGAAGTCCATTTGGAATAGACAGGACAGTAGCTAGCCAGTTATCAGACTCAACCAAATTAGCCACAGCACGTTTCTTGATATATTGAACCAGCTGAAGGCCCGGTCTAAATACCTAACATTAACAATGCTGGTGATTCGATTCCCGTGATGGTCTCAGTCGCCAAAAAAAAATCCGACCTGGAATATTTAGTTTAAGAGAGTGATATATAGAAAACAATACCGTTAATGGTCACGTTTTGTACCTTACCAAAAAATCATTACGGGATTAAAACAAGACTACCTCTTAATACTACAATTTCATCCGCACTTTATTTGTCGATGTTCAAGGAACTTTGACAATAAAACATGATTCAGCAAAAGGTTTGACTAAAATTCAAAACTTCACGTCTGTGTTCATGGTCTCAGCTGTTTTACCTCTGTGTGTCGGCATCTCTCGAAGAAAGCTCAGGGTAACCTTAAATCAATTTGTGTCATATGGTATTTACCATTATTTTTAAAATATTATATATAACCACTACATTTACATTGATAGTGACTTAAGTATAATGTTGACCGTTGATGCTGCAAAATATCCTACCTTCATCGGTGTTAGTATTATATCACATTGGGGCAATAACTATTGAATTTAAATAGAATTATTTGTTGCAAAGGATTTCCTAAACAACGATATTTTTTATTATCTAAATTTTATATTTTCGGCCACATGTAAGCATTATCAATCGATAAAAATTCCGTCATTTTTTTCAATAATTTCTACTTCACAAGTGTTTATCGATTTAAGGGGCTACTTGAACCGTATTTTGAATTTGATTTTCAGAAATCAACCGATGTTATGCACTTGTCCTGTACCGAGTCATTTTCATTGCATACGGAAATATCTTGCCATTTTTGTTTACGTATGAATATTAAATGTAAGTAAATATACATCAAACGGTTATGTTATTGATAAACTGTAATTTTGGTTAAGTATTGGGTAAACAATGTGTATGTCATACGTTTATCTGGCGTATCGGGAAGGGTGTGAGACGAAATCAAAAATGTCGCTCACTAACAGTTGGCATAATGTGCCAGATGGCACGACGATTCACAGAAACTTCATTGATTTTACTGAACAGATCGGCCTTTGCAGAGTTTTTGTCTTGTCATGAATTCTGTGTCTGTTCTCACATCATTAAGTGCATTTCCTTCGTGGAAGGAATGGTTCTGTTGATTTGTTGGTTCTGAAATGACTTAAAATATGCAGAAAAGTATCGTTTTGAATTAACATGCTAACTAAATTATTTAAGGTCTGTATGCTGGTTATTATCTATCACAAACATGAAGTACATTTGGAACAGACCGGCCAGTGGTTAGCCAGTTTTCACACTCAACCGAACGATCCACAGCACGTTTCTTAATATATTTAATTACCTGAAGGCCGGATCTAAATGCCTAGCATTAACAATGCTGGTGATTCGATTCCCGTGACGGTCTCAGTCGGCAAAACATGTGTTGACCTAAAATCTTCAGTCTAAGAGAGTGATTACTAAAAACAATACTGTCAACGGTCACGTTTTGTACCTCACACAAAACAATTAATAACGGAATAATTTACATAAACAATATTACTTCTTTATTGTACAATTTCGTTGGCGCTTTATTCGTTGATGTTCAGGGAACTGAGACAATCAAACATGATTCAGCAAAAGGTTTGACTAAAATTCAAACCTTCACGTCTGTGTTCATGGTATAAGCGTTTTTTGTTTTGACCAATGTTAAGACCAGTGAGAAACAGCAATTAGTTGTATTGTTTATAAAGGAATTGAATAATATGATTAGTACTAAACTTTACGCACAATGTAAAGCTTATCGACGGCTTGTCACTGCAAATTTTCCATTGGTACAGTCAGGGTCATTTATAGACAAATAAACCTACCGGTCTACGAAATCCACATCACGGTGTTTACTAGATGAGCAAGGTTTATGGTTTCCACAATGTTTTCATTGATATAATAAGAAAAATAGCATTGATGTTTTACAAAGTTGCAAAACGTTAATTCATGAGAAGAATGCCTAATAATGCCAAAATAAAACATGTCATGTTTACTAGTTAATGAGAAAATAATTCAAACAAAAGCATGCGCAAATAAACGTTGGGCTACTGTTTGTCTCTCGTATTCAATATTCTCTCAATCCAATCAAATGTTCCTTAAAATTACACCCCATTAACAACGCATGTTTGTAGCAATGCTACTTGGTATTGTGATTTCATTGAGTACTGTTAATCGCCGGATTACTTTCGTGCTAAATCCATTGGAGATGGCCACGTTTCTAACGCTGTCTCTGCGAAAAACTAACATTTTAATATTTAATCATAACCGTGACAATTGATATTGGATACACAGTGTCCAGCTGTGACCATCGGATCCGGTTCTATATTGACCAAGTCAATAATATACAAATGACATATTGCATTCCAGACAAGGAACAAGAAGGGATCCGTTCTCTGTTCGAAATTACAACTTTGCGATAAATATATTGTGCTGCTGATCGACCCCCATGTTCAGTTTGTTTATTCGGAAGCACGGCCATATGTCAGTATTAGTGCTGGGACATCATATATAGCTATAGGGAGTGGGTGTTGTCAACATATACATGTGGGCCTTGTGTTATGTTGTCCATTGATGCTCGTTAAAACGTTCAAATACCAATTAATTAAGTCGGAATTACTTGTTGATTATGTTGATATCGGAGCATTTGTACAATGTTAGTTTGCCCGAAAGTCTTAACACTTCGTTTAACAAATGTTATCTGTTCGTTAAAACGACGATCTATTTAAGCTGAAACTGGTAGTCAAATCATTTCTCAACGTTTGGTGAAGTTGGCTTTCCAGATGATACGGATCTGTGAAATACTCTACAGACCCATGGGAGTGTTCCCATTTATCGCATTTCTCTCACCAACTCACGAATAGGCCATGTCTGAATTCCTATTTGGAGTGTCAGCTGATGTGCCTGTATAAACATATTGCTAATTGCAAGGAACCCATTTTTTTTTTATTTATTCACCATAATATATAAATCATAACAGCAAAATAAATGATGTTGTAAGTGGCAAGGCGGGAATAAAGCACCGTAGGGCTTGTACTCTCCCGTTATAAGTTTACACAATTCTTTGCTTATGGTAGAATAACAGAATGGTGGCAAGTATTTATTTTCTTATTTTAAATATATAATTAAATAATTAAATAAAACGTGGCTGAGATGTTTAAGGAGTTATTACTGTGGGATTATTTCAAGTAAATATGTTTTTAATCTAAACTTGAAAGGGGAAGTCGATTCAAAAATTGGATATGTACTGGTAATTTGTTCCATTCCCTGGGACCGACTGACTTGAATAAAAGATAAGAAAGGTTAGTTCTAGAAAAGGGGTCGAACCAAATAAGTCTCGTGTGATGTTGTTGGAAATCTATTTGTCTTACAAGGTAACTAGTAAACGCAAACGGAATAGTATGTGAGTTATGGAAGAAATTATATGATAAAACTAAGTTACTATAAAGAATGAGAAGAGATAGTGGGAGGATTTGCAATTTTGAAAATAAAGGGACTGTGTGATCTAATCGATTTGATAGACTTATCACACGAACTGCACGTTTTTGGACTAAGAAGAAGGATGTTAGATGGGACTCGTAAGTATTACCCCAAAGGGTGATACCATAAGGGTATATATAGAATAAATAGAGACCTTTTATTTAAAGAATCTTTGATGTGGCTGATGACACCAATGTTTCGTGAGATCTTTTTACCTATATAGACAATGTGTGTTTTCCAATTTATTGCACAGTTCTGAATATAGGTTGTGTAATGTTCGAATAATTTGGATAACCGCGATTTGTTATACTTATTCTAAAGCATTAAATAATGAATTGCCTTTAGAGGGATTAGTTTTGATTGTGACATGGGTAGTGTTAATTTGTGGATGGCTTTATATCATAATTTCTTTTATTGGGTTAGTTTTCTTTTGACTACTAACATATACATACGAGCGAGTGCAAGCGACTTCAGATTGATAAAAATTAACATGTTTAATGTCAAAGAGAGCAGTTGGGACCAAGCTAAACATGTCTGCATTCAGTATATTTCACATCTGCTAGTATTCCTTCCTATCTAGTATTTCCGTATTGTTTCATACATACACATGTAAATAAGGTTAGAAAAAGGAAGTGCTGAATTAATATGTATTATCGGCTAGTCACTGTTTTATCCAATACGCAAATGCAAAATTCAACATACATTAAACATACATTTCTGAATTAATTGCACGATATGCTTTTTAAGCGAAGGTGGTGTAACAAATAGTGTAATTTTTTGCATTACTGCAGGTATTTTTAAGGAAAGGGATTCATATGCTTGAGATAGGCATTTAAACAGCATAACATCAGCAGCGTTTTGTCTTCAGTCTTAAATAACGAAGTCAAATCTCAATAGAGTTTAGATATGATATGGTACAGAGTCCAAGGGGATATAATAATGTTCAATCGACCTTTGCCAATTTGATCTATTTGCAAACTATTCCGCTGTGTTACTGTTGTTTGTTCTCGCCAATGATGTTGGTAGTACCACGACAGACGTCAGATTTGCTAGGAGCTTGCACGGGAAAGTGTCATGTGATTCGCAGTACTAAAAATTCATATGTGTTTTGATACTTTGCCTCCAACTTTGATTTCAACACCACCTCTACATCGGCGCAAACAAACAAAAGTAGACAATAATTACAGATAAAGAACATATTCCGTAAACGAAAGTTGATGACCACGAGTTTGAGAAATAAATATAGTGACTTGAACTGCAAGAATATCGTTCCTTATGTAGTTACTGTCAGTCCAGTAAAACGAGGAATACCAGATTGGAACATCTCATACTTAAACTCTTTTAAAACCAAATTTGAACGAAATTTTTCTGTTAAAATTTGAAACTCAAGCCTCGGTTTTTACATTTTAACGAACAAATTTAATCTGAGGTACGGTGTCAACATACACTGTTCATGTATAAAGTTCCAGTTAAGTGGCATTTGGTAATTGTGATGAACTAATGCCACATAATAGTGATTGTTGTTGACTAGGTTATACTACGATCCAGGGACAACATACATGTATATCTTGACAAATAATTTGATATTTAAGTGAAGTGTCTTGTCAGAATAATTAAAGGCAATGTAAACGATATTGTTGTTTTTTCCTGCCAGGGAAATGACTATGTGCAAAGTTTCATTTCTCTGTATTTATTTTTTAAAATATAAATGTGTCATTACCAGATTTTCGAAAGTATTAGGCTATACTGTGATCCCAATACATCATACACAAACATTTTAATATTTTAGTGAAAATATAACTGTGCCAGAACTTGATTTTCGGAAGTACTCTACTAAACAAAGCACTGATGGGAAAACGCCAAAGGGTTATCACATTGGATATATGATACCACATATGTGAATTATCTGGCTTCTTTCGTGGACATAGGCCATTCATTTGTTGGACATTTCCTTTGATCTTATACAAAGAAACCAGACTGCCTTAATTGGCAGACAGACTTTGTTTATAGGACTGTACACAATTATGCCAGGGTTAATATATGGGCCGAGGCTTTGTTATACTTCTGTTCTTAAAACGATTCCCTTTCTGAGAACGTGGGATTCAATAAAGGTATAGCCAATTCGCTTCAGTGAGTAATATTGTGTCTGACCGTGTACAGTTAAGTGTGTCTGATATAGAGACGGCTCCTATTAGATTGAGAAGTATCAATCAAGTCCTGCTTACTTGCGTATATCATTGATTTTGAGACAACAGCCCATACATGCTATACTTGAAAGTGACCAATTGGAAGAATGGCATGTCATTGGTCTCTTTTTCAATTTAATACAGGTACCAATTATGTATACCTAATTGCGTACCCTTGTTAATTTCATTCAAATGCCAACCAGAAACTAAAATATATTTTTAAACTCGGAATAATTTCTCAATAAGTTGCTATATTTTACACTCTGTTATAGCGTTGTTATGCTATATATTGTGGAATTGAAGCAATAATATATTTGACAAGAATATCTTCTTTTCTTTACATATTTGACAAATCAATTCAAAGGCAGATCAATCATGCTATAAGGATCAAACTTGTTTAATGTAGAAAGATTCTCTAAAACTTTATATATGACACCATATGTATTTCGGGCTTTTAAGTAATCGAAGTTCTTGGGCAATGATTGGTTTATAAGACTGTAATATTTTACCCAACCCAAAGACTTTCGGTAGCTATGATTTATTTGCCAGGAAAGTATCGTTACTGTTGAGTTTGAATCAATGTGTGTCATTATAGCAGCTTGGGGTAAATCATTGTTGGCGTGTGTGACTTTGGAACAGCTACAATGGATCGAATCATGTTTCCACAAACATCTTCTAGATCGAGGCAAACATTTCCAAGACAGACCAAAAGAGGGGTAACAAAACTTGCGTATAAAAATAGTTGAATACATACGGATGAGTGTAACAAAATTCGTTTTGCACAAAATTAACCCTTTGCGTACCAGAGATGTGAATAGGGACCTAATTAAACACGTTATTTCACACGAGTTCGTTTTCGCTCCTGTTGACTTTAATGATCTTTTTCAAAGAGAGATGGTAAAACTAGGCCGCCGTAGGTATCATAAAGGCTGATCTTATATGAATGTGTGAATTTAAGTCTGGACCTCTCCATCGCATGACGCTTTGTTCTACTTCTCTTCTAGAAACATTGACTACCTGATTCCAACAGTTGGTTATTGTAAGATAAACACCAACGCAAAACCATCTATTTTTGCCAAATCGTGTCAAAATAAGTTCGATAATGAGACATGGAACCAGCATATTTAAGGTATAAATCGAATGCAGTTTCGTACCGTTGAACCTTTGTAAGATGTGGATAGAATGAGTTTGAAAAAAGATGTTATAATACTTTATATACAATACGATATATATATATTTCGAATTTTAATTGATGGAATTGCCTGTGGGACAATTGTTTCATATGACTGTACTATAAAAAGGAATTACAAGACTGGTTTTTAAATTAGCGAAGTGACCTAACCTCTAATCTCGGTGATGTTCTAGTTCCTAAACATTCCCTCTGTCTGTCGGCATCTCTCAAAGAAAGCCACCAGGATAGCCATAACTTAATTTTTTTTTGTCATATGGTCATTAATATCATTTCAAATATTACTTATAACCGCTATATTTACATTAATAGTGACTTAAGTTGGTCCTTGACTGTCCATACTGGAAAACATTATAGCTTCATCGGTCACATACGGGTAATAATTATTGAATTAAATTGATTTCTTGATATATTAGACAAACTGTATTTTTGGTTAAGTATTGTGAAAGCAATGTGTATATCATATGTTTCCTGAACAGATCGGCCTTTGCAGAGTTATTGTCTCGTCGTGAATTCTGTCTCTATAAGTGCATTTTTCGTGGAAGAAATCGTTTTGTTGATTCTGAAATGACTTACGGTCTGCTAAAAAATATCGTTTAAAATTAACATGTCAATTAAATTATTGACGGTGCAAATGCGGTTTAGAATTTATTACAAACAAGATTTTTTGTTATCAAAATTGGATGTTTTCGGCCACATGTAAACATTATCAATCGATCTAAATTCGGTCATTTTTTTTCAATAGTTTCTACTTCACAAGTGTTCATCGATTTAAGGGGTTGTTCGAACCGAATTTTGAGTTTGCTATCATTCCTAGAAATCTACTGATGTTATGTGCTTGTCCTGTATCGAGTCATTTTCGTTGCAACTATCATTCTAAATGACAAGTGCATTTTTGCCAATTATCTTGCCATTTTTTTCACGTATTATTATTAAATGTTAGTCAATATTATACATCAAATTGTTATATAATAGACAAACTGTATTTTTGGCTAAGTATTGTGAAAGCAATGTGTATATTATACGTTAACCTGGCGTATCGAGAAGAGTAGGAGACGAAATCAAGAAACTCGGCCACTAACAGTTGGCATAATGCGCCAGATGGCACGATGATTCAAAGCAACTTCATTGATTTTTACTGAACGGATCGGCCTTTGCAGAGTTATTGTCTTGTCATGAATTCTCTGTCAGTACTCACATCTAAAAGTGCATTTCCTTCGTGGAAGAAATCGTTTTGTTGATTTGTTGATTCTGAAATGACTTACGGTCTGCATAAAAATATCGTTTTAAATTAACATGTCAATTAATTATTTAAGATCCATTTGCGGATTATAATCTATCACAAACATGCAGTTCATTTGGAATAGACGGGACAGTAGCTAGACAGTAGCTAGCTTTTAGCCACACAACCGAACAAGCCACAGTATGTTTTCTAATATATTTAACATGCAGAAGGCCGGGTTTAAATGCCTAACATTTACTCCTGGCGCTTCGGTTCCCGTTAGGGTCTCAGTCTGACTTGGAATCTTCTGACTAAGAGAGTGATAACTAAAAACCACACTGTCAACGGTCAGGTTTTGTACCTCACAAAATAATGTCATTACGGGATAGTTTATCATAGTCAAGATTACTTCTTGATAGTATAATTTCGCGCGCGCTTTGTTCGTTGATGTTCAGGGAACTTAGACAATAAAACATGATTCAGCAAAAGGTTTGACTAAAAGTCACACCTTCATATCTGTGTTCATGGTCTCAGCTTTTTGGTCAATGTTAAGACCAGTTAGAAACAGCAATTGGTTGTATTTTTAATAAAGGAATCGAATGAGACGATTAATACTACACTTTACACACAATGTAAAGTTATCGACGGAGTGTCACTGCAAAACTTCCAGTGGTACATTCAGTGTCATTTATAGACAAATCAACCTGCAGGTCTACACAATCCACATCACCGAGTTTGCTAGATGAGTAAATCCTGTGCAAACCTTACAAAATTACGTCAAGTTAAATTCTTTGGAAAAGGTTATTAATATAACGTATAACGTACTGTAAAAAGATACTACTAAAATAAGAAGAATAGCATTAATATTTTACACACGCGGTTGTGAAAGGTTAATTCATGAGAAGAAAGCGTAATAGTGCCAAAATAAAACATGTCATATTTACTAGTTACTGAGAAAATAATTCAAACCAAAGCATGGGGAAATGTACGTTGTGTTACTGTTTGTCTCTATTATTCAATATTTACACAATCCAATCAAATGTTCCTTAAAATTACACCCCATTAGCAATGCATGTTTGTAGCAATGCTCCTTTGTATTGTGACTTCATTGAGTAATGTTAATTGCCAGATTACTTTCGTGTTAAATCCGTTGGATATGGTCACGTTTCTAACGCTGTCTCTAGATTCGGTGTGAAAAACTGGCATTTTAATATTTAATCATAACCATGACAAATGATATTGGATATACATTGTCCAGCCGTGACCATCGGGTCCGGTTCTATATTGAACAAGTCAGTAATAAACAAATGACATGTTTCATTCCAGACAAGGAACAAGAAGGAATCTGTTCTCTGTTCGAAATTACAACTTTGGGATAAATATATTGTGCTGCTGGTCGACCCCGTGTTCAGCATGTTTATTCGGAAGCACAGCTATATGCCAGTATAATACAGTGCTGGGACATTGTATATAGTTATAGGGACTGGGTGTTGTCCACATAAACATGTGGGTATCGTATTATATTGTCAATTGCTGCTCATTCAAACGTTCAAATACCAATTAATTAAGTTGGAATAACTTGGTGATTGTGTTTATATCTTTCTGGAGGATTTAATGAACGACAAAGCCCCCAAACGGAACATTTACGCAATGTTAGTTTGCCCGAAAGTTTTAACACTTCGTTTCACAAATGTTATCTGTTCGTTAAAACGACGATTTATTTAAGCTGAAACTGGAAGTCAAATCATTTCTCAGCGTTTAGTGAAGTTCGCTTTCCAGATAATACGGATCTGTACAAGACTCGACAGGCCCATGGGAATGTTCCCACGCATTTAGTTCACCAACTCACGAAATGGCCATGTCTGAATTTCTTATGAGAGCGTCAGCTGATGTACCTGTATAAACATGGTGCTAAATGCAAGGAAACCATTTCCCTTAATATCAAATGACAATATGTCCCCTGTTGTCAACCAGCTGATGTGTAATGCTCGAATAATTTGGATAACCGCCATGTGTTATACTTATTCTAGATCATTAAATAATTAATTGCCTTTAGAGGCATTAGTTTTGATTGTGATACGGTTGGTGTGAATTCGTGGATGGCTTTATGTCATACTTTCTTTTTTTTATTAGTTTTCTTCAGACCACTAACTTCTCAAGACGAAACATTCCAAATAAAACAAGTCTAATTTGGTTTATTAACATATTTAATGCGACGGCACTTTTGTGGCATATTGTAAAGTATAATAAACGTCCAGTAGTTGCCTGTTATGATCCGTTCTGTAGTTATGTAGTGCCAATTACGTATTGTGCTATATGCCCGCTTAGTGATAAGATTGTACATACGTAACTAAAATAGTATATCTTTCGCATATAAGTACTTAATATGTTATTGCATCAGTGTAATTAATGTAACACATTATTAATTTGCTATTTATTGACACGTTTGAAGAAAAGGAAATCTGTTGTTTGTAAAATTGTAAAAGTTGTTGCTTGTGTAAATCGTTCCAGTCGTCTTCTTTTAGGAATATATCGTTAAAGGTTATTTTCCATCCATGCCTGTTGTTAAGCTAGTTTATCTTAGAGCATGATTTATTGTACAAAAGAGTGGGCGTCTGGCTTTGTGTTGTCCAGCATTGGACGATTTATTGGTTCTAGGTGGCCAATTCGATCCCGACAGCCTCTCTCAAACATTGGAAATTAAGTAACATTTGTTTCAATGAAAACTGAGACGGCATCACGAAACGTTAATATACGATTTGTCATTCGAAGCAGAGTACAAATGAAAAAAATATCTTAGATCGGTCTGGATTGGGGTCAGCCACGATTGACAAAATAAGTTATATCCAGAAATCTGTAGAATTAATACAAATATTTAAAATACAAATATATATTCCTTCTAATTTCCTTCCAAAAGCCCTATATGACGTTGTTGAGAGCGAATATAAAGATTGTCCTAATGACATTTTTTTTATACCATAGACAACGATTGTGAAGAGGCTCACGACGATCGAAATAAAATAGTTTAACATCAGTTGCTCTAAGTCATTATCTAAAATTGCAATGTATTTTCATACAAATAAGTGTATGTTTATTGAGATAGGAAAACGTAGGATAGGAAGCCTAATACTTCTTCGGATACACACACATATTCTCGTGTGTCTTTTCATAACGCCGCGATTTTAAAATAAAAAAATATTTGGCTGGGGCTGCAATAAACAGAAAAACAAGAAAAGAAGCGGACATTATACATTTGTATGTCAATGTATTTGGCTAACATTGCTGTTCATTATAGTCAGGTCAGGTCCAAGTATTTTTACTAGTGAAATCGTTGGACTGCATGTGTTATGATGCAATGAAAACATACTTAGACAGTTTTTTGTTTTGGTGTGATGAAATGCGTGTCAGATTTGCTTCACCAGCGGACGCATTGTTCCACATCAGCGGAACGAGTAATGAAAGCTTGAGTAATGAAACTGTGAGTAATACAAGTGGAGGCGGAGTTACGAAACGTTAATATACGATCTATCCACCCTTTGCTCAGAATCAACAAAAAGTGAAAAAGCGGTCTCCAGACATCTATAAAACAGGCGAAATTGGAAGCAAATTAGGAAACATATTGCTGAGCCCTCATTTCTTGTAAAAAAAATCCATATCGTTCGAAGCTGAGAACAAAAGCAAATTATTTTAGATTGCCCTGGATTCAGGTCAGCCACGATTGACCAACATAGGCTATCACCAGACATCTCTAAAATGTATCCACATATTTTAAGGACAGACAAAATCGGAGTCCAATTGAGAAATAGAGTCCTTTATCTAATTTCTTCCCAAAAACCATATCAGACGTAGTCGAGAACGAATATGAAGAATTTTATATTGCCCTAATAAAAATCCGTGATACTATGGAGAACTATAGGCAAAAGCCTCAAGATGTTCAAATTAAAATCATGTTTAATCAGTTGTTCCGGGTCAATACTTAGGTTCCCAATTTTGTTTTCATACGAATATATCTTAAACTGGGATAGACAAAACTCTTCAGATTACCTCTTCTACGGATACATGAATATATTTTACTATGCATTTTTATATTATTTTACTTACGCCTCGATTATGAAGTAAACAACGAAGTTGTAATGGTAATATAAAAAAGAAGAAAAGTAGCGAACATGATACCATTGTATGCCAGTTTATTTGGCTAAGATTACTTCTCGTTCGATTTACCTTACCAAGATCATCGACGTTTCACCTGTTGACGTATGTTTTGTCGTGTTGTACTCTGGTCCAAGTTATTTAGTAATGGCATTATTGGATATCGCATTTTGTCTTGTACAATGACAACAGACTGGTTTAACTGTAAGTTAGACCAATTTGTTTGGGTGATAAAATGTATGTAAGATTTGCTTCATCTGTTTTCACTTCTAGTGAGAAGAATGAGTAATGGCGCTATGTGAACTGCGCCTGATATATATTGGCACTTCGCGTGGGTGATTTACATTGTAGTTGACGAGGTATTGTTAATTGTACGCGACACAGACAAATGCTTCTGGAAACGTAAAACCTTAATCAAGTCTTGCTAGCTTTCGTATTGATTTGGAAAGAAAATTCGTTATACACGAAATCTGAAAACGCACAAATGCTAGAAAGGCAGAGCGTTCTATTTCTTCGTCGAGCTGATAAAGGTCCCAACAATGTTAACACAATTTATGTATCTGATAAGCAAAAAATGAAAGTACAAATGAAAACTAAAATGTTTTTTCTATATTGCTGAACAGGTGATTGCTTCCTGGATATACATTTTTATATTTGTATACTTCCTGTGTATATAGGGACTGTAGTCACGTAATTATGCTACTTATTGAAGAAATGGTACACCAATATATATTTACATAACTCCCTATTACCACTGGATCTAAAATGACGTATAGTGTATCTTATAGTGCTTAATATATATTTATATGCAGATTTATATTTCATACTACCACAAACATTCGATCTGGGGCCTTTACTGGCTGAGATCAAGTTTGTGCCCATAAGGGTGTACCGGCTGCACCACCAATACAAATGAACACAATCTCATAGCAAATAAGATAATACAATTCGTATTTTTCATTACGTCTTTAAAAAAGGTAATTATATGATTTCGTTTTTGTCCAAGTTATGACTGGTTTCAATTTACCTCCTAAATATTAATACTTTGGGTATATAAATGATATACAATTCCTTACTACAGCTGATAATTTGTTAATTGCTATAAATGTGTTGTCCCCAAGTCTTGTAATGTAAAACTTAATTTTACTAGCAGGTGTTTTTTTTATTTCAGGCGTGTGTCAGGGTGTAACCAGCGTTGCTTATACAAAATAAAATAAAATGGATTTCCTCCATCGCGCAGGAACTTACAGGGTAAATGCTATATACAAACCCGAGAGTCAGGTTAATGAACACGCTTATGCGTAATTCATGTACTTTTTAAACAAAAAGTTGGCATTTGTTCCCTGAACCAGAAATGAGGCAAAAGCTTTTACACTGATATGGAGCTAGAAAACAAACAGGCTTTTAAAAAAGTGTTAAGATAAAAGTGCAGAAATGAGCGCGAATTAGAAACGATTTACATTCCCCTTCCTGAAACGACTATGACAGCAGGGCTGCGAATTCACAGCTCGAGAGCCACGAAAATCGGAACCAACGCTCTATGTTTTCTGACGATAATATGTTCTCTTTACGTACAGATGACAGCTGTGTTCGAGGAAAGGAATAAGCGCTCAATATAGTTGCCTTAGTTAGATTTCGCCCAGTATTGTCTGTGGAAATTTTCCAGGGCAAAGGCAAAAATGTTTATTAGTTAAACCCAAAGACAGAACTTTTCCCCTAGAAAATAAATGTGGAACTGTGTATAACGGTATTTAATTGGACTATGACAGAACGTATATAGGAGAAATTTGACGCCAGTTAAACACACGAATTTAGGAACACGAAGGCTAGTTTTATCAGAAACAACGTGTTAGAACAGTCAGCTATTTACCATACTATGTTACTACTCACCAGAATGCTAATACACTGTTTTACAAGCTGTTTGGTTCCTTTCTTGAAAGTGAACAGTTTACTATTAGTGTACTTATTGACTGTA
>JAVFBZ010140631.1:0-21463 GCA_032466195.1 Katharina tunicata
AAACACATTCATCTTTGTTACAGGTTGTCTATAGGCATTGTTGTCTATAGGCATAGTTGTCTATACGTATGTTACTTGATGGTACACTGTTTATGTAACCCGAAGAGTCTTGAACTTTCAGAGAATTGTGTACTTACCTTGGCTTCATTATAGGTTCCCCGGAATCCACCTTTCACCAAAGCAAAGACGATTTCACGGAATCTCAGGCTGCCATTTTTATCGGCGTCGGCCTCATCGAAGTTTAAGGCATATTTCTCGAGTTGTTTAGCTACCCAGTCTTCTCCAACTGGTGTTCCCTTAGCCATCTTGAGCAGCGACTTAACAAGAAGATGTGAGTACACGCACAACGAAAGCATAAACGAAACGCCAGTAAACTCCGCTAGGTCGACTGGAACGGCCCGAGTTAAATTGGAGGCTACGTACGCAATTACCCCTCAAAGAAACTTTTTGCCGACAGTTGAAGCAAAACCAGAATGAGTAGACCAAGGTTATCCTGGTTCTGATATTATACACTGCGGTACTTGCAACATGTCAAACTGCACAGAAGCTTCGGTTGGCGAATCGAAACTGAGGCTGGAAAGTTCTATCGGACCTGAGGCTGGACAGCAGGATTCCGGATATTTTTCTTTTCTAAAAATTATTTTCTAAAAGTAGCAAAAGCAAATTGTAGTTAGCCGAAAGTTTAATTCTGTTTTAAAAATTCAGATCTCTGTAGCCAATTAAATGACGGCCGACAAAAAGGTCCTATATATCATTAATAACCTACTATAGCTCTTTAAATAAATGACGATAAAATAAAAAGCATATAATTGTAACTTATATTTTTTTTTAATAATGTCTAAAGATTAAAACGCCTCGACTGGTTTATCACTGACAAAGGTCCTGCTGTCATCTACGATCAGAAGTATGCTATTAGAAGAACTTAAGAAGTGGTACTAAAAAGTCAGCGACTGTAGAAAATTTAATATTGTTCTATTTTTTAAAGAACAATGACAAAAATGAGTCCAAGTAGCTTTCCGAACAAAATATCAGCCTCTATAGCTCTGTCAATTGGGCAGTATATATAGACAGCGGATTCTTCTTAAAACATACACTATTTGTATATAATGGATAGATCACATGTTAATTAGTTCATTTGGTTATCAGACAATCTCGGGGACTATTTATCCTGTACTACCAACGGCATATTTCAAGTTTAAAATTTAAAATTCATGTTATATATTGTCTTAAAAAAGAGACCTAAACTCGAGTTCAGTATACAGTCATGTTGGTGTTTTCTTGCACATCCGATAGTCCCTCCCCCAACCCTTCACACCCACCCAGCCCGACACTACCCCTTTCATACTATACATAACCGAGAACCTGGCCCGGAGCTGAAATTAATATATGTATTATGCGTTCCAATCATCCGCCAATCAAACCAGCTCAGCGACCTCCGTTTCACCATCTGCACCCAAGTAGCCAGCCCGGAGAAACCGTATCGCAAACGTATGTCCTTTGCGGTAGTAACTAAGATGATGTTCCATGTAGCTATAAAAGATTTTCTGACAGTTCATCAAGGTTATATTAACCTTCAGCGGCTTGATATGGGGTAAACATCCTAAATCGTGATAGAGCCTCGTTTCGGCTTCACGACAGTTACTGAAAAGTTTAGAACCATTAACCATGCATAGTAATTAAACTTGGTAAGAATTTCAAACAAATTTATTTATACATATATTTTTGTAGAAAAAGAAAATTTTGCCTGCCTATATAATTATATTTATTTGATTGGCAAAGTCCTAACGAAGGGTATTTCACTAATATGGCAACTTTAGGTTGTCGGTGTTTTGCGGAAAACCGGGGGAAACCCACGCTTAAACCACTCCACGGTGGACACAGATATAGGAAAACCTTTCTTATGTACCACATGTCGACAGGGGAGGCTGGCATAGAATATATGTCGGCTTTATTATTCCATCAACAGCTCTACTACGTTTCATATCATCCTAGCGCAGTGTTTCAATTAGAAACACAAGATTTACTGAAATATATTTTTTATCAGTATATTTAATTTTTCTCCATTTTGACGCTAAATCGCTTGTTAAACAGCTATAAACTGATTTAAAATTGTCTGTTATGTAATTTTGGGCCTGGCAGATGGAGTTTTATATCTGACCAACTGGTCGTTTTTTCTCTCTCCAATTTCCTGTTTAAAACACTCTGCAGTGACTGGATGTCATTTTACCTATACCACTTATCCATCATTATCAGCTAAATAAAATTTCCTATATGAATTACGGGTAATACATCTTGCTCACCATTTTAACCTTGAAAATTCTTACATTACATTTATACTTTTTCAAGCATTGATTTATTTTTGATAGTCTCGAACAAAAACGAAGATAGCAAAAATATGACCTTGATGGATTTTCGACTTCTGGGTATAGTGATAAGCGACGTTTTGGACCTAGTTGCTAAGACTCCTTTCGAGCCATGCAATAAATTGCTTAAAACGGTCGCTTATCAATGTACACAGAAGTTGAAAATCCATCAAAGTAATGTTTTTGCTATGTGCCCAGCTTCTAAAAGCCGCTTACTTGAAACAAAAATGAGGATGATAATTGATTAAATCTTATAATTGGCCTTCATAGATTTGGAAACAATTGTAAAATTAACTTTGATAGCAAAAATACAATTTTGCACTAATAAGCAATATCAATTGGCTTTTACAGGCCTTCCATAATATAGTAGCCATCTACCGACAATCTAGACAACATACCGTCAGTGTACTTGTCTGTTACCGTGATACCACCCCATCTAGAGCCTCAGTCCAGATGGTGACTATTAAAGGTATCTGCAGATGCGTGGGATGCAGATCACCTTGGTAACAAAATCCGTTGTGACCACGCCTTCTTTATAGATCCCGTTTCCCTTAGTACTAGAGAATTTATCCAGATTTATTTCCGTTCCCTTTTTAACTCACGGTAGCGTTAGCCACCCAAGAATACGCAAAGAATATTAACAGTACGTTAAAAATACCCCCAACTGAATATGGCGTTTTCGGATTCGTTTTCCTTTCTACTGTTGTACTGGCAACCCCAACAACACCGTCGAATAACCTCAAGTACGTAGAGAAAAAAACCCACTACGAATTAAAGGAAGGCTTTGAATAAACTGTAATAAATCCTGCACTTTTTTATTATTATTTGATCGAATGTAGCACTTTGCTAATCGAGCGATATTTCAGTTCATAAGCGGGCAGTTTCATAAAAACGGTCGTAGCAAGACAATGCTTTAAACACTGGGAGTTCAATTAACTGTTTGTATGCAAATTTGCGAAGGCTTTATGAAAATGACCCCAGTTTACTTGAGCCCGTCCTCATTACATTTCTAATGTACCATAAATGAGCTGTATTCGTTATATTTGGTGCAAGGTATAAACAAATCTGGCACACTACGAATGAAAAAACATGTAATAAGTGGTTCAATGATTATCTACCAAACTTCCGGTGGTGAATTTAATTGTCACGTAATGAAGACAAGATCCGGTTAGACATACACAAGCGACATTCTTGTTCAACATCGCCTATCTCCGGTCCCTTCCGTCCCATCCGATTATCGGCTTTCGTGTAATGACTGGCCTTTTTTCCCCATTAGCGGTATATTAAACACTGCAGGCAATACTTGTATTGCTTGTAGATAAACGTATCCTATAGGACATCAAGTGAATTCCGCCCCAATAAAAATCGACATAGAGCAGGTTACAGCAAAGAAAATGAAGACATAAAATAGAACTATTTATCATAACATTAGGTCGAAATGACCAATGCAAGAAGAGAATAAAGTCACGTGAAAGAGTTTAATTTTCTTCATTGGTCGATTAATCAGGTCAAGCGTTATCAGCCTCGCTATGACGTTCAAAGATATATTCAAAATGCCTAGTCATTACATACAAGGTCCGTCACCGAAGTTTTATACAAATGAACCAAGCGAGTAAAGAAATATTAACAGGATAACAGGATGTTTTTCTTTGAAATTATTATTTGCATAGAGTCTGTTAAGGAAGACAGGTCATTCATACATAAAATACACAATAAAATTATCTATCATTATAAAAACTATAAATAAACTTTCTCAAATATACAATGTTATAATTATAAAACTAATATCAAGCTTAAATAAAGTACAGTTTCTTTGTTAAATCATAAATACTAACATGGCGCTCTTTCTTATCTGCATTATTAAACTATGATCAATGTAAAAGTTTTGTATTTATTGTTAATAGTTTGCAGAAGTGTCAAGTATTTAACAATGGGGTTAAAACCACACTACCAACTGATTTAAAATTAAACAGTTTAAACAGAAAAAAATTAAGTCAATAAAAGACAGAAAAAATATATAATCGTGAAGCAGTATACCACCTAATCAGCTGAGGTATAAACCTACTCGCAGGGATACATTTTTGTTAGATGCACAACAAGAAGGCCGGTCAAAGCCATCAGTCAAAGAATCGACGGAAGGGAACTGATTAAAAACCAGATCAGAAAACGACCCACGGCCTCACATTCTCTCTCATATTTAGCAATAACACAATACCAGCGAGCTTTTAAGATCCAATTTAAATCAGACAAGGATATTACATTTACTATATATGAAGATTTTTTTTCTAGCCCTCGATTGGTGATTCGATACGTCGAGATGATTCAAGAAATAGCTTCTTCGGAATCTTCGCTACCGTACATGATATAGCTGGCTTTCCTACTAAATATTATTACTTTAAATGAATGCCATTATCAGAGTTACCATAGGTCTGTAGCGGCGAATAGTACATGTTACATCGTCGAAATTTCCCGCTGATCAATCTCAGTCTGTTGCAGTTGTTACAGTGGAACTATACTAAAAAAATTTAATAAAAATTTTTCGAGAAAATAAACCGCTTAAAGTTGTTTATTTAGCCAAAAGGGCTATTCTTAATGTCTTGACATTTTTGGTTTTCCCGTTAGAGCCTTAATAGACACGGCATTGTTTGGTATTGTTTACAAGACACATTGTTTGTGTCCCAATACCTTTATGAAGTTTTCAATAAATATTTGCCTATTTATCAGCCAATTAAGTATTTTAATTGTGATTTTACTGGAAATGTTATTGGTATTGTTTTTGCATTTTATGTACATCTTATATGCCGTAAAAAGCCAACCATAAAATAATATTCGTAATATGACACTTTCGGGACACCGTTTTGGGGAAATCTTTTGATTCACTCAGATCCACTTTATTTTAGGGATAATTTCCGATTTTGTCAACGCCAGTACAATAAGCTAAACGAGCATGTTAATAGGAAAAGGGAATTTAACCAGATCATATGCTTCTTTAAAACATTCATCTATGTTAATAACTAGGCCTGATTCGATTTATTAGCATTGTGGAAGTAGAACTTTAGGGTGGCTTTTTCTTAGCTCTGGAAGAACAGTATTTCAGTGACATACATAGCAGCCATTAAAACGTGCTTGCAACATCGACGAAAAAGAAATTGTAAGCCAAAACTTGGTTGATTTAGAAATTAGCATTGGATTAAACAATCATTCTAAATATGATAAGACAGCATTATTGCACAATATATTATTATGGAAAGCCCTAAACTTTAAAGCAAACAAAACTGACATCTCATAATGTATAGGCATACAGTTATAATATGAACAATTATGTAATTAGTCTCAGATATAATTGCATTGGACTAGATCTGAATATAGTTATCTCCCTTTATAGGATCTCCTATTTTGTGGGAGATTTATCTCACACACAAGGACTCGTATCAATTTTTTTTACTACCAGTTTATGCAATATACCGATACTTTTCAATTCTGTTTGTACTTTTATTAAATTTATCTGTTATCCCGAAGCAACAAATGCAATTTCTTTGTAAATTTCTTCCAATTTCCATCTGATTTGAACAAAAAAGTTGATGCTTTCATTAGATTGTGTGACAGCTACAAATACGTAGGCCTATTATTTGTTTTAATTGCGTTGTAAAATGGTTTACACAGAACCCAATACCTGACATACTTACTATGAAGAAATACCTTTGACGGTATTTATTATTGACTGAAGATAAAATAATTATGCCGATATTAAAAAAGATTTGGGTACACGTCTAAAATTAGAGGATATGGTTTTAACGTACCTGAGTATTAAAAACAGTAGGAAAACAATGTAATCAAAATGTTAACATAATAGTTGTGCTACATATGATTAACTTCATTGTTCAAAAGACTGTCTTTAGATAAAACCGATAACAATTTAAAAATGTGATAATTGAGACCTATAATTGTTGATATGGGCGTAGTTTATATCAGAAGTCTATTTGCATGGACGGCGACGATATACTGACGATATGATGCACTGCCCCCGTCAACAAATATCCTAGCATATAACCTTGACCTATATCACATAGGTATTCAGGTAGCCATATTGATATGTCAATAACATCACAGAAAAAAAGACTAGTTGAAGAGCGTCAGTGTATATGAAGACTACAGGGAAGATCGATCAGAGTCAAACTTTTTCAAAAGATGACTTGAAAATCTGAAACGCCCTGAGAAACATATCAATGTCCACGTTACAAATGTTCCAGAGAGTGACTTGTTTTAATATCGGATATGCGAGTCAAAGTGGAGGTTGCCCATGAGCAGTAAATCCAAAATGTATAATATTGACTCAGGTTGTTCTCTTTATGCAGTTGCAAATTTCGTTTGTTTGTTAGTTTGTTTGATTGGTGTTTAACGTTGTACTCAAGATTATTTCACCTATATGACGACTTTGTGTTGCCGGTGTTTTGTGGACAACCGGAAGAAACCTCGTAAAAACCACCCCGCGAACTCCGCAGCCACCGGAAAACTTCCCTTATATACCTAAGGTCCACAGTGGGATCGAACCTATTCTGGGTACAGTGAAGGGGGTTCCGTAGTTCAAATGGCGTAAAAATCTATAACTATAAATTCAAAACATTATTTCTGCTGCCCCCTACATGCTTTAACAATATGCTAAAACACTTTCAACCAATACAACTTTTTCATTTCAAACACATGTTTTCCGCAACCAACAATACAAATCCGTGACAAAAATTTAACATGACTTTAAACTACTTTTTTCTTCCACGTTTGAACTATGAAACCAGTTGATAGTTTTTGATATGTTATCATGTGAAGCCCAATTCTAACACAAACATTCGGGGATAAAAATCTCACTGCCAAGGCATTTTCAGTTGTGACAAAAATACTGTATAACGGCATAGGTGTTAAAAGGCGTCTCACTCCAAGTTAACTACATTAGGTAGACTACTTCTTTCTTCATGACATCATCACAACACAATCATCCTCATTTGGTAATTATTTCCACAACAAATTATGTACACCATCTTGTTAACTTCGTGCCAGACGACACCAATTGAAAGGTCTTTGATTTGTCACTTCCGCTTATTTCCGTAAACGCTGATAAATTCTTCGTAGCTAACACGTTTGTCTTTATCTTCTTTTGCTAAGTGTACTAAAAGATCCGCAATTTTTTCCGCTTCCAAATCTAAGTCCGCATTTTGAACACCATTGAGTAGCTCTTCCTTTGAAAGAAACCCACTGTTATCAGCGTCCAACATTTGAAATTCCCGCCTCAGGCACATTTTCCTACAAGAGAAATTACATAACTTGTCTTAGTGGCATTTAGAAGCTGGGAACATAACAAAACATAACTTTGGTGGATTTTCAACTGCACGGTATATTATTAGGCAACGTTTCGGTCTGGAGTTATTTTTATAAATATCTCGTTATTGCTGTAATTGACTTTGCTGGTTTGGGTTAGAGCGCCCCAAATGGGTGAAATTACCAGAAGTATGTCGCTAAAGCCCAACCAATAAAAAAAGTATATATGCCTGAAGTATGACATCAATAATATAGTTCGATTAATATTCGCTAGCACACAATGGAAGCCAGTAGTTCCACAGATCAGTTTTGAGTAACATAGAATAAGAGAAACTCCGAACAAGGAAGTCATGTTGGTATAGATAATATATTTCGACTTTATTATGTCACCATCAGTATCATCATACCGTTATCCAGAGGTTGCGTAACATAGTCAGTATAAATCAGTAGTTAAATATGAGAGCCATTAATTTGAATAGCCGATTACATCAGCCATATTCAAAACTTCGTAAGTTATTTTATCATAACCAGCGGTATTCCCGTTCGGGAACTTCTTCACGTTTTATTCACCGTTATATTTCGCCTCTATTACGGCTTTATTATGGCAAAACATGATTATGGCATAATACAACTGAAATATATTATCTATACCGACAAACAGTGTGTTCTGTGATTCCCACTGAATAATTTGACAATTAAAGTAGACCAAAGTCACAACTCCGAGAAACGACAAGATACGCATCATGTTTAGTTTCTATATTTCGGTTTATCCATCATCAGGATTCCTTCTTTATCGACATGACTTCCTTGTTTTTATTATTCTATGTAACACATTGGAAGGAAAGGGAACATTTAGACACAGCTTTCTGATTTTACACAGTTTAGTTTTATGCTTAACAAAATATCTGTAATGGAATCCAACAACTGACCTCCCGTTTTCTTCTTACACATTTCTGGCTTTTCTTTAAAGAGCCGGGTGTTAAAAGCAAATTTAACACAGAATGATACAAAACAATTTAACACAACTTACTATTTCAACTTACTAAATCTAGTTTCTAGAGTTCGGTTTATTAAACCATCATCAGGATTCCTTCTATACCAACATGACTTCCTAGTTTCTATTATTTAATGTAACACATTGGAAAGAAAGGGAACATTTAGACACAGCTTTCTGATTTTACACATTTTACTGTTATGCTTAACAAAATATCTGTAATGGAATCCCAACAATTGACCTCCCAATTTCTTCTCACAAATTTCTGGCTTTTCTTTAAAGAGCCGGGTGTAAAAAAGCAAATTTAACACAGAATAATACAAAGCAATTTAACACAACTTACTTTAATTCTATTGTGGGTAAATTCTTCAATACTTTGAGAAACTCTTCCTTTGTTATGGCTTTATCGTCATTGGAATCCAACTCTTTGAAAATGTTCTGAAACATAAAAAAATAAAAATTCAATATTGCTTTAGACTTAAACTAATTTCATATGTTAAAGTGTTAAAAATAAATAAATTAAAGGATTGATTGATTGATCAAATTATTGATTGATTGATTTGTTGGTTGAAGAAATGTTTAATGATTTTTACATGGCAGATTGAAACTAATAGCTAGTTGATTTATTACATTTTCGGCCTTGGAACGTTGGCCTTTTGTGAATTCTTTTGTACAGATTTGATAAATCTATTAAGAGAGCTTCACCATAACACAGACAAGGGTATTTCACATATATAACGACTTTGCGTTGCCAGTGTATGGTGGAAACCCGGGAAGAAACCTCGTGAAAACCAACCGCGATCTATGAGCCACCGGAAATCTCCCCTTATATACCTAAGGTCCACAGAGGAATTTGAATCTATTCCGGGTATAGTGAATGGGACAACGCTCAACCAATTGAGTACAGCGCGGCTTATAGATGTTTAAATTAATAATAACTTTATCACACTTGGTTTGAAATAAAGCTTTAAATTTTATATGAATTTAAAAATACTTGGTTCGCTCACTTAAAATAGCAATCTAATTGCATTTGATTTGATGCAGCGGTTGATATTTATATCTACATATCTAAATATAACATTTATTTTACTAAAATTTAATTAAGAATCTAATTTTAGCTTGACACTCATCTGGACAGTAATCGAGGTAGATTGGTTTTGTGTAAGTGTAATTGGAACTCGAGTATAGTCACTCGCCATCGGGTACAAAGTTTATCAACTGTGCGCTCGTCCCTCTATAAACAACGCACATCTTGAATCAATCTGCGGTCCCTACAACACACCGGGGAGGTAACTTCGCAGCTTTATAACTCTGGGGCCAGTTGCTCAAAGCAGTGTTAGCCGCTAATACCAGATTAAATCACTAATCGCGGTATTATAGAAGGCCTTCAACATGGCGTGACGTCATCTAGGAGTAAATTTAATACTGCTTTGAGCAACTGGCCTCTGGTCAATGTATTGGTGAAGTTTCCCGTAGGCTGTGGAGATCGCGGGTTGGTTTAGGCCTAAGAAGGTTTCGTCTTGGTTTTCCATAATACACAAGCAATGAAAAGTTGTCATATAATTAAACTACCCTTGAGTACAAAACCAATCAAACAAATAAATAGATATACCTTCATATAACTTTAATGGATTTCCAACTTCTGAGCACATTACAGAATAATAAACAAATAAATTATAGCTCGTATATAGCCAGAGACCCGAGTTCGAGGCAAGCAAATTTTTCTTTCTTTACATTTATACAAAAATATATATATATAACAAAACACATCAAAGTTGTGTTGTTGTTATATACACAGCTTCTAAATGCTGCAGAAATAAGCAAAACAAATTAGTCCAATTTAAAAGTCTGCTGTTGTACCTTGCTCGTGGCTGCAGAGAAAGGCTTTTACCAGGCTTCCTTCCGGTTGACAATCAAGAACAACCAACGTTAAATCTTCAAGCCAAGTGAAATTACCACGAGTATGACGTAAAACCCAACTCAGATGAAAAAAATAATCCAGAAAAATTAATCTCATAAAAAAGTATTTGGCCCAAATGAACAAAGGCTATAATTAAATATATAAAAATGTCAGATATCGGCATTGGTTTTGTTTCCTAGCGAACGTAACAGGAAATGCAAGTCAGTCTGAGATATGACAATTATTTATCATTATGCCAAATCGTAGTTAAAGGGGAAGCAACTCTAAAAACAAATTGCGACTGAGTTGATGGACAGTGAGTGAGTGTAGATCAGCAGATCCCAAAACTGTGTCCTCATGTTAAAAGAGCCATATTAAGCCGACAGTTCATGCCATACAGGTCGCCTTAAGATTTACAATAAATGAAGAATAGATCTATTAAAAAAAACACACGACACCTTTAATACATTGACAGAAATGAACGCTTAAGTGAAACTAAAAACAATCTGAGTCTGAGCAAATAGATTGTAGATTGTTTTGTTTTTTTAAATGGGGTTATGGGTGTGTGAATTGCTTGCATTATCTTGTAACGGACAATTGGTCCACAAATTGTAAGGTGGACCTTTCCTGACATATGTGAAACGATTTTATGATGAATATTAATTGAGTAATTGTAATTACAATTGGCTCTAACAGGATACTGAAATTTATCCACACACTTATAACCCATTTTTCATTATTGCTGTGTAGTCTATCTACTCGGGCTCACATTTACGTTTTGTTTTTCTTACCCTTATGTTTTTTTCTCGAATATTTATTGAGCTATAAGCAAGTGTCTTATTCGAGCAATAAGCAAGTGTCTTATTGGGCAATAAGCAGGTGTCTTATTGAGCAACAAGCAAGTGTCTGCTTGTTATTGACACAAACAATGTGGCGTGTGTAGTCCACCATACCGGTCCCTGCTTGTGGCTCGAAACTGCGTCATACGTTCTATTTATTAAGATCGTCTCTTATTATACGTTTTCTCCCTCTTTAATGTTTTTTAGACTACGAATAGACATGTTTTGGCATTTGTATTCTAGCAAGAGTTTCTATAGTTAACGTCCTAAGACATCTATATCTCGATGTAGGACGTAGGATAGATTCTATTTTAGATTGATGTTTTGGCAGAGCATCATAGGTTTGCCGCACAATTAAACGTATTACTCCAACATTGACGGGGAAACCGCGTTAATTCGGCGCTCGTATAATGTCTACATAACTTCATCATCCAAACACTACGGGTCTTGTTTCCTGGATACACTTGTGCACCCAGATAGGCGTAGTGTCATTCATCACTTCCCAACTCTCGTATATCCAAACTTTCTACACCATCAGCACAGGGAAATGTTTGCGACATTTAGGCTAAATTTGTACGATTTTAAATTTGATATTTCGTTGAAACAAAAACTTCCACAAGAAATCTTCCAACATGCTCTTGAGTTGTTTATATTTGTTCCTCTTTCGGACACTAATTTTCCAATACATATGTGTGAAAATTGATTTAAAAAATCATAACTTTTTGGCGGCCATATTGTTGCTCGAAATTCGTGTGTTGCCACAATCGGCAAAACCTAGCGTGATTTCTCGTTATTTCGCTATTTCGCTTGTTTAGCACGGCCGTGCTAGGTGTATGAATATGTCTAAAAAAACTTACATTTTGTTCGCCGGAGGCCTATTTACCGCCGTGTGCAAAATAAACCGTGCGCAAAGCAAACAGGTGTAGCCGAGCGTATTCAATTCGGTAAATTATGATCTAAATGTAAAACAAAAGGAAACTCTTGAATATGTATATCTTGACTGTTTGATCCACAGGCTTTGAAAAAGTTCTGGCCAAAATAGCGATGATCGTGTCAAGTCCGAGATGATGTGCACACAGTACATTCGAGGACTTTCGAGTGGTATTGCCAAGAAGGGGAGTTTATTCTAAGCTTAAAGATCTTTAGTTAACTTTTTTTTATCAAAGTTGTATTGTTCACAAAACGAACCGTAATGTGTGAACACTGTTAAAGAGCCGTAACAACGGCTATATTATTGCCTGAATATTACTGATGGAATGCAATGCCTAAATCAATTAAGAGAAAGCCATATTTTTTTTTTTTTGAGGCTAACATGTGTCTGTGAATTTATTTTAAAGTCAAAGTCTTCACAACAAATAGATGTGAATGCCAAATAAAAACACGGTGAAATGCCAGGCCATCAACCATTCTAAACAAGAGCAAACTACGTAGGCCTACATTCCTAGTTTGAAGTTACGGTACCTATTGTGATATACCTATTATATTATGTCATTTTAATGGTTATAACAACAAGTTGATACTGTTAGATATGTTCAATACCTTCGTTTCAACTCATTATTGTTATATATATACATGTAAGCTTTGAAACGAAGTTAACAATTACCCAACACTACCATGTAAAGGGTCAACATGACATACCTTGACCAGGAATTAGGCTGTGTTATCTAGTAAGTAACTTATGTAACATACTTACGTGGTATCTAATTCTCCTGCTATCAACGTAGATGCTAATTTTATTGTCCTAAACTCCTCGACCAGCTAAGTCAATGGGTATTATTATTATACCTTAAATAAACTGCTACACGGGCTGGCTATTTATGCTGGGATGGAAATAAAGAGTTGAGAGTTGCCATCTATAAGTCCTCGTGTTACGTTGTTTCTTGTGTCTCTCAAATTATTTTTAAAACTATATACTGTGGTATACTACACTATTTCCAGGCAAATAATCTTATGTGTTTCCCAAAATATTTCAACATGTTACTCTATAGTATTTATTGTGGTACTTTGTGACAGACAGCAGTCCATTCTAAAATAGAGAATTAAGTCTCCTACAGTCTAGTATTCTGCTCAATCTGGCGAAAGGTACGAGCCTATTTTAGCATGTCCTGACGATGGGATTATTGGCAAGTGACTTCATCAGGGGAGGTAACTGGGCAATGAAATTAGGAAATGCCACATCCAACAAATCCCTTGTGTATCTAAATATGTCCGGCTGAATATTCATGTTCCTTTTTGTACAATCGATCCCAGACACTGCATTAATTGACTTACTTTTGGACAGGATAAACACCGTTATCAATCATGCGCAGACAATAACATAAAGACCGCATTAGTCATCGGGCAAACACTAGCCTGCACAAACAGGCGATTTGAATTACTTAGGCAGAGATCTACGTCCCCTGCTTTTCGATGTTGGACTTTAAATTCATAGAGACGTATCGACATGATAGTATTGCAACTTGTTTTTCAGCTTCACAGAAAAAGAAAAAAAAATACTAAAAAAAAACCCCATTGCCGCTGAACAAAAAAAGAGTTGATATCCAGCAAACGGTTTTCATGTTAATATCATTTTTGAAAATTGACGCGCGGTTACATTTAAAGCTCGTTGCGGCCCTCGAGTTGTCGATGTCGATACTTCGAGATTATAAATGGAATCCCGAGTTGTCGAGTTAAGAAGTCGAGAACTGTCAATTAAATATTTGAACATATATATAATCTATCGAAAAAACAACTCGAGCGCTATGAATCCTCACGCCTGCGTATAAGAACCGGGATAATTTTAGTTCACTTTTTCGAACCCCATGTAACAGTGGCTTATGTCAGCACGTGAGAAAGGAAATGTAATGTAACTCCTTTAAAAAAACAAAACAAGTTGTAATCCAGGAAATCTTATGTATCAGAGTTTGACTAAATGTTTTGATGTAAATGTATCTAATATACATGCAAATATATATAAACAAAAACAAAAACAGTTTGATAATCAGCTCCAAAAACTATGTAAGCCATCAAACGAGCTATGCATCATTTAATGTCGATTTTGTGAAGCAAGCCAACTCGGATTTTTCGCACGCGGACAAACATACAAACGTATCAGATGTTGTCCTTCTCGCTACGCCTATAAGCCACGAATGACCTTTGACATATGAAGCCTGTGTTGTGAATTCCAGAATAGTTACGAACGTGTGGTCAATGGGGTCGTTTGTACGCCTTACCACATATATGTTAATCCGTTGATCGTGAAATATCACCCACCAAAATTACCTGGCAACTCGAGACAGTAAATCATAATTGCAAATCCCTCAGACATGCCAAGTGAAAAATCCCAAAGTTAAACGATTCCGTAAAAAGTGAAAAAATGTATGTATGTATTGTGACGTGTTAGTTCAATATCCCAATTATATCGACGTCCATATCGACCCTACAACAACTTGGCTTACTGATGCCCATTAGCTCCAAGGACACCAGGCCAGGGGAAGTTCTCGTCAATCACCCACCCTACCACACTTGAGCTCGGCGAACTAGCAATATGGTGGCATACAAAAACATAACTTTCAGATAAGACTTGTGCTTCAGCTATCGTATTGTAAATTAGCACGTGCACTTAACCTTCGTATGAAACATTTACACTCTCCTAATACATACTTAATGGCCTTGTTCTAAACTGGTATTATAAGTAATCTTTTTTTGTTATCAGAATTTTATACACACATCATAAAAACTGACATTGCCACAAGTGTAGTTCAATTGGGTATGATTCTGCAACAACTTATACTGGTACTCAATAAGCTAATAGAGCAAACTTGACATTGTTTCTGAACTAAAGTACTTTGTAGATCAATGGTACGGAAGCGAAAAATGGCCCCATTGTTTGACAAATTATTGCTGCAACCTGTTTATATAATGAATAAAAATTATTCTACCGTACGTTGAAAAATCAGTCGCGTTGTATTTGGAAAGTCATAGGACTATGAATAGAATATGACCTGCGTTTCAAGTAATTTAAGGCCGAATTAGTCTCAGTTAGAATTGATTCCGATTGACTTATCGAAGTGACTGGTGTTTAACATCGTACTCAAGAGTATTTGCCGTAAAATACTTACGTTGCGCTGCCGGTGAATAGTGGAAAACCGGGAGAAACCCACCGCGCAATCTCCGCAGCCACCCAAAACTTCCCCGATATGCATTATTTTGGCCTACAGCGGGAATCGAACATATTCCGGGTACGGCGAAGGGAACTCAGCAGACGAACGCTCAACCTAAAGAGCCATGGCGCGGTCTCGGATTAATATTTACATATGAAACAGTTATTTTTTGGAAGATTATAGAGTGTGGTCCTTCTATACTTCCATAAATGATATAGGTAACACATGTGGTGGAAATGAATCCGTCGAATTGAACACAGCTGGAAAAGCAACCCCGTTCAACGCTAATAGTTATACAGCTTTTGTGCCTGGATAAGTGATGGCCAATCACGGAGGGTAAACATAACAATGCTGGTTGATAAAGAGCCATATTAGCCCAGCTGCACAATTTATGCATTTATGTTTAATTTACTTATACGGATTAAATTGAAAATGATAAAAATTTCACGAAATGTTTTTCACATACAGTAGTGATCAGCATCACCACAGAGCTGCTCTGAGAACCAATACCGCTTAAATAACAACGGGTCGATAAAACATCAGTGCAAATCTAAGATAGGACTAGCCTCGTCCCTAGAACATTTAACTACACCAATCTATCTATTGCCAAGCCATTTCTGATTTTGTTATTATAAAACTGGTCCACAACAAAAGTTAGGTGGGGACAGAATCGTCGCCTGATTATCATCAACTCATTTCAAACGAACCACATGTATTTATTTGATTGGTAGTTAACGTCGTACTCAAGGATATTTCACTAATTTGACTAGCTTAAAGTCAAATTTTATCTTCCTTCAGTTATAAAAATACAGTCTTTTAACAATGACGTGAGCTGTATGTTATTTTTTTCTTATTTATCGTATTTTACGCTGTATGTAAGATTATTTCACTCTTATGACAGAATGCCAGCCCAATCGGCAGAAGAAACCACCCTATAATACGCTGACAACACAGAAGACACCTTGATACATTAACAGGACAAAAAACAGGACACCAAAATAAATCGGCTTCCTGATGCCACATAGCTAGAGGGCACTAAGGCACAGGAGGCTCCCATCCAACCACCCGCCGTCAGCTGTAGGCTAATAATTCGTAATATTCATACAGCGTCAAAGTTTATAGTCTTTGAGGAGACAACAGATGAGAATTATTTGAATCTCGAGTTAGATTTATTTATTTTAATGGTGTTTAATGTTTTACTTATGTCGTATTTCAATTGTAAGACAACCGTGCAGAAAACCCAATAAAACCCATCCCAGGTTCACCGCAGCCAGAAAAAAGCCCTCTCATAAACAGCACGTCGACACGCGGGCTTGAATGCGGTGTTATAACACGCAACCGCGCTTCCTTTAAATATATTTTAAGAATAAGCCTGATCGCTGAATCCCTGGCCAAATAATCAAATAGCGTAATAAAATTGACCTATTTGAATATGCAGCAGCTTGTTTATAATAAAAAAAAAATATAAACGAACATAGTAGACCTGTACGCTACACGACAAACAATCGATCCATAACCAGATCGTGTGTATTAAGTTGGTAACAGGTGTTGGACAATTTCCTGTCAATGTGACTAAGCCTATACATATGTTCAGAATTGCGTTGTGGGCCTTTATTGTATGATTCAATGTATGGAAAATTATACCCAGCATTGTTAACTAAAACGATTGGAATAAACAATTTTTAGCCATTCTACGTTAAATAACCAATCGCTCGCTAGCTTTTAATTTTGCAACAGAAATACACAATTTACTAGATGAAACTAAATTTGAATGACATATTGATGCTGATATCAACGATTAAGGCCAATTAAAATGCAATTTGAATAACTGCAAGATGTAGGCCTATAGGCCTGTATGTCACTTTTTTGCCACCAAAATACTGTATATTTTGGTAAATACTATAAAAATAGAAAATAGCAAAATAAATTATTTGCGTTGCACGTAACATATTTGATAAGTTTTATAGTGACATCATTTATAAGTTCAGATACTCCCAGAAAATGGGACTAAAACCATTTCCACCTCTCTTACATTAATGACTAAACTTTTCTGAGAACGTCCCAAAGTAAAGCCTCGCGTGAGAAAGGCCAAAGCTAAACGTTGCGTCACTAGTAAATGGGAAATTGGAATCCGGTCTAAGGACAGAAACCGAAACGTTGCGTCACTAGTAAATGGGAAGTTGGAATCCGGTCTAAGGACATAAACTGAAACGTTGGGTCACTAATGAATGGGAAGTTGGAACCATAGGCTTGTGTATAGAGTACGAACGCTGGGTAATAAATAGGTGTATTCCGTATATTGCATATGTAAATGTAAACATTTCATGCTTAACGTTAATTACATCGGTTTTACGCTGAGGTGGGGAGTTATAAGACTGCCTGATTAATTCTCAACTCAGTAGTTAATTAATTCTCAACTTATGTGCATTTCATTTATACAATATGGTGAACTTCAACAGTTAACAGTGACCGTAACTGCAAAAATGTGGAGTCTGGTTTCCTTAGCCAGAGGGCACCACAAGCTAAGAAGACGACTTTGTGAATAATAGTTGCGCATAACGTTCAAATTTATATTTTTTGTTAAATTTTAAGCTGCTTTCTTATTATATACAAGGTACATTTCAGATTCGCAAATAAAACAGTTTGCAGAATTCTGCTCAGTTAGAAGAATTCAAGTTATAGCCAAATCTAACGCACGACCTTTCCGTGCACATATTTTGTCTATGTCAAAAGGGTAGAATAAATCGGTTTTCTTTATTGCAATACTAGGCAAAGACGTGTAAAGTACAAAGGAATCCGCAATTACTCGCACAGAGGCCTCGGTGTCTATTTCAGCGCGTGGTGAACAGCTGATAAAGCTGGACGTGTTTATTTCACAGCATTGGATTCACATCTTGTATAAGGAAGGGTCTATTCGATAAACTTAGCTCACATAGACACGAAAAGTTTCAGAGATTTAACTATACATAGGGCATCTTATATTTATATATTTATACATATTTTTTAGAAAAAATCTATATAGATACGGAAAAACATATACAAGAAATACAGAAGAATATGCTGGCAACCTATATATCTTTAGCCATTCTGAAGCGGTGAGGTCGCGGCTCGGTGGAATGGACTATATTTAGACGCGCTCTTCCAGCCAAGATCTGTCAAAACAATCAGTTTCACCCTTGAAACGAACAACTCTTTTCACGTCTTAGTAAATATCTCACTTATATTTTCACTACTATGTTTTATACAAAACAGCTAACTGATAACTATGCAGCTATACTAGACTGTGCGTCAGAACAGCAGAAAATCAATAAAATTGAGAAATCGAGTTCCGTTATACCGTTTTGCCTGAATCGTGTTACTCTACTGATAATAAGAGCTTATTTATACTCCTAGTGTTTCCAGGCACCGCTATTTCACAACTACAAATTATTATTGATGTCCATAGACAGTCCGTTTTTTTATAAAAAAAAAATATTGATTTCAAGGACAAAGAGGTGTTTTCAATTTTTATTATATGACCCCCAGAATTGGTATTAACTTAAGGGACTAACGGATGACTAAGTGAATACTAGCCTGCTAAATGGTCGTACTGTAGTTTATAAAGATATGTGTTGGCAGCGTTGTGGTTACCGAAATGATTGTTCCCAAACTATGCAGATTCTACATTCTCGTCCCAACACGCGGAGAAATCCACAGAATGTTAAATATGTCCTGTTATGTTTAACCACTATTGTTAGTGGCATAGTATAAAACTCTAGCTAATATTTAGCTAAGCCTCTACAAATAGCATGCCGAATCGCACTCACCTTAGCTTCCCCGTATGTGCCTCTAAATCCACCCATCACTAGCGAATGAACCACCTCCCGGAACCGTAAAGTCCCATTCCCATCTTTATCAGACTGGTCGAAATTCACCCCATATTTTTCGAGTTGCATTTGTGTCCAGTCGTTGGCCATCGTGGAGGGCTATGGCCGTTAAATTGCCTGCCTGATGGGCGAGACACGTACAGCCGTCAACCCTAGCCTTAACTACCCTCTTTTTCCTTGGCCTATAGATGCCGTTCCCCTGTTCGCAGCATCTACATCATATAATAGTACGACTTTACTTATTTCGTACGTGGGCCGATGAAAGCCTTGATTTTTTCCACCCGGTTTTCTCTCACAACTAACTCTATGCTGTACCTGTTGAACGTTAGCGGTTATCTTCCCTGTCTATATACCATCCGCATATAACTGTTGCGCCCAGCCCGTTAACATTACAGCCTGCACACAATGCATTGATAAGAACGGCGTCTGTAGACTAACATACAAGCCAGGACCATCGCTAATATGTCGAACATCCCCGCAGCTTAGAAATCTGGCAGTGCTGGTCGGCTGTTAAGTCCACATATTTAGTGGAGCCCACTGTAATCGTTATAGTACACAGCCTGGATAACACACGGCTATCAACACTGGTCAGTTTCGATGAGCACTGGAGAAATTCGCTGCAATGTTACTAGTACCATCATAACAAATTTAAATGAACATTATAACTTATTTATCTCAACAGTTGGCATTCGCTGTAACGTTTTACTCACGTATGGAAAGTCACTCGATAATTTAGCTCTTTTTTTCTCTCACATTAATCTGTCCAATAAGTAGTCTGTGTATACAGTACAAAACTATTAAGCCGGCAGCACAGTAGCCGCGGTCACCCGGGCACATAAAGGGTGAACTTAAACGATCCTATACCATGGAACCACATTCACATAATGTCACACGAAAGGAAAATAGCGTATGTTATTTTTGCGTGAACAATTTAACGAGACGTAACTTTATCGTTTATTGTCTTACGATATTTCGTTGGCCTTGCTGGACAAAAGTCGATATTGAGTATGAATATCAATTCGAATATACATGTATATCCAAACATATCGCAGCCAACCACAGTCCACCTTTTTGTATGTATACTAAATTTCGATTTTGTATGCATATGAAAACATTTAATATCCATACTATATCAGATTTCTATAGGGTATTAATTGACCAATAGAATCGATGGAATTATATACCATATATTAGACCATTTATTCAATAAAGGATACTTGGTAGGCCTCTAGAGCACCTAAATCTGGAAGCCTTATCTACAGACTAGGGTGATAGGGTGGGTGTCCAAGTGAGCAGAGCTGAGCTTCACAGACGTCGAAATGTTTACTACCCTCCTTGCCAAATTGGGTATTTTTATGGCCCGAAATTCACTTTTCTTAAAGCTTTACTGAGAGATAAATTTAGTTCTTTTGCAGAAATGAATTCTCTACAAAAAACCAACCACTGATTTTGTATACATACGTAGTTGAGTTAACCAGTTAGCTGCTAAGGATTGTTTTTGTGAATCGCATAGCAGTTTTGAAGGAAAAAAGAGAAATTGCAACTGATAACGACAAGGTTACATTCTATTCTATATTGAGGTTTATGTAATTTTTTGGACGTCTTTAAAGCCCTGGTAGACTGGAAAAGTTAAGACGCTCCCAATCTTACCTTACTTTTTGTCTTCTTTTTTTTTTAAATCAAGAAAAAGAAGGGGAAAAAATTATATTTGTGATATGACATATACTTTTGATGTCACTGAGCTCTGTCTATTGACGTAATGACAAGTGAATGTTTATAACTGCCGCTACGGATGTCTTTTATTGAGAGGTTTTATTTTCCTGTTGTTTGTTACATGACGTGATGAGCAGATTATAAGGCCGAATGGCCTCTATACATATGGAGAAAACAACTATACCGTTCAACTTGGTTTTTGGGCCGTTGCGCACGAGCGTTGCTAAGGAAGTTGATCGCCGGAGTCGGCCTTCATGGGCGAAATCATGGACGAACACGGCAAGTTCCGCCACTTTACGCACATTATTTTGGCAAAAGCGTTCAGACTAAACAAAA
>JAVFBZ010140642.1:10055-21456 GCA_032466195.1 Katharina tunicata
TACAACTTTTTGTCAGAGCCTCTGACGAACACATGTCAGGCTGCTTGTTTGTTTGATAGGGATTTTAAAGTCCACATGCCAGTCAACTGGGTGAAGGAAACCACGCTCAATGACATTGACAAAAACAAGATAACAGCAGACATTCAATGGATGTAAAACAGGACATCACAAAAAATCAGCTTCCAGATGCCTCTTAGCTCGGAGAACATCAAGGTTACCGCCCAACAGAGGTGGGAAAGTAGTCACTATTCCATGCTTCATCCCAAACCCCCTTCACCCCCTCCCCCATATATATGTTTCTAGCTCCATGGGTCGTAGATATGAACAGATCTCTTTATTAGAAAGTCAATCCTTTTCACATGGTAAAGTTTTCAGACCCACAGTTTGCAATGAAAATGACAGCTTAACTTGTACGGACACCGGGCAGCCCATGGTTGGTATAAACGTTGGGGTACACATGCCTTCACAGCTGCAATCCCGCATTAACCTGATTTTCTTAAACATTCTGTTCTGAAAACCATACCTATCAAAACAGTTATCTTTAAAGCACTGACTCTAATCCAGCATATATTAGAAATTAACATATCTTGGAGATAAAAATAGATCATGATTGTGGGTATATACAATAAAATTGCTGTAATAGAGTTAGTTTAATAAAAGAAAACAAGTCAAGGCATTCAATGTCCTGAAGTATGTACAGTAATTTTGAGTGTATGTCCGACCGAATAGCTGCTAGGAAGTCCCCCTTATCAAGTACATCATTAAAACAAATATTCTGAAACTATACTTATTCAACAGTTTGAGATACATCAGACTAACAGCCTTCCATCTCCGTTTGTCTTTGAAACGTGTTCCTTATAACAGCAGTTTACTCAGAGCTACTTCAGTTTCAGAGGAGAGGCCCTCTGGACAAATCTGTAATAAATTGATGTTACTCTCCCTGGTCAAAGTCTGAGAAACATCTAATCAGATTGATGGATATCCCTACATACAAGTTATGAACCTTAAACTGTATAAGATGACCCGGTGGTGGATATAATCTGTGAAGACTCACAAAACACAGGCCCTCCTTACAAAACTGCTAACATTCTGGGCAAAACGAGAATGTCAAACCATAAACTTCTGGTTTCTCTCATCTTTGAAGTCTCTCTTTTGGAAACTTATCAGCAAGTCTCTAATATTTCAATAACACGTGCTATTGATTTCCCTCCAGTTGTGGTCATTGCCGTCTGCAAATTAAAACATAATCATAACTTAATAACCTTCTCTGAACATGTTATCACTGTTTGGAGGTGCCAAAAATAAAAATGTGTTCTTATTTTTCATACACGTCACCAAAACGCTACTTAAGTAAACAAGTTTATTATTTCCACAAGACAGTTCACTATTCATGTATCACATCTGATCCTAGTGCATTCCTATTTTATTTATTTATTGATTTGATTGGTGTTTAACATCGTACTCAAGAGTATTCACCAACATGACGACTTTGCGTTGTCGGCGTATGGTGGAAACCCGAAAAGGAAACCTCGTAAAAAAAACACATGGCGACCTCTGCAGCCACCGGAAAACTTTCCTTATATACCTAAGGTCCACAGTGGGAACCTATTCCGGGTACAGTGAGTGCATTAATGTTTTTGGAATCATAAGCCGCGGTTACACAGGCATCGAAAAGGTGAACTAAACTGAGCCAGCTCTGATCCGCACCAGAGCTGGCTTTTTTTAGTTCGCCAATTACGGCATTTTTGACAGCCCTGCCATCAAGCATCGAGGGAATCTTGGCACACTGCCAGCTAGCTTGAGAGAGAGGCTAAACAATGGAAAAACGTCACAGCATTCCAAGAATGCCACCTGTAGGTGGACTAAACTGATGCGGATTATTGTTTACCCAACAAATTTGGTGGGTCAAAACAGGTGGTCTATTTAGATCCAGATCAGATTTAGTCCACCTTTTTTTGTCCGTGTAAACGCAACCATAAATCTGATTCGGATCAGAACCGGCTCAGACCCACCAATTTTTGGCTGTGTAACCGCGGTTATAGATCATGTGAATACTGAATATAATGAAAATAGTACCAAAAATTTATACATCAATACTGCCCTTCAGAGACAAAAAGAACCTAGAATTCAATCAATGTTAAAAGTGTCTTCAACTGACGAGGTAACACCCCAATAGTACAACAGTACAGAAGAAAAAATATTCTTACTGTCAAGTTCATAAATCCTAAAAATTTCTTTAAAATTCTGATCATGGGCATGAATTCTCCATCATCAAAATGTTCTTTAACTGTTTTCACAAACTCCTGAGAAAAACAAGTATTACATGTTTTAATAATAAATATGGAATATTTAAAGATGAATTATAAAAAAAAGAAACACAGCAAAAAAAAAAACAACAATATAAATATGAAAATAAAAACACAAGCCCAAGCACAAAACAATATTTATTTAGCACCATAATTTAAAGAACAAGCAAAATAAACATAACTAAAAGAACCTGTCTGATGTTTAAACTGGTTTATTGAAATGAATTTGAATGAAGCTACATTTGGGCTTTAAAGAAATTAAACCACAACTTTGACATTTGGAGGAAAACCGCTTCAGTAAATGTTTTCTGCTACAGATTTCTTATAATTTCACTAAAACTTGTTTCTCAACACTTTCTATGCAGATATAATTTGATGTAATTTCTGTCACTTTATTATATATAGTAAACAATTTTAGGCTGCCTTTTCGTATACGGCAGATCCCTAGTTCTGAAGAAAGACTTCAGCTTTGCTATGTCCTCACTAATCTATTAGACATAATAACTATCACACTGACCTGATTATCCTGTACAATACAACCTAGGAGGAGAGCAATGTATGAAGCAACAATACTATCCTCCATGTGTTTTCCGGCCTTGTGGAGAGCTGCAACAGATAGCATTTCATTATCAGGAGAAGTTGAATTTTTAAATAATCATAGTTATCTCCCTTTGCCGCGATACAATGTACAAAACATCAAAGAGCCTTTGATCAGCAATGTAAACAATTTTCTAGTCGGCACGATGAGGTGTTAACACATCTCCCAAAAATTGTTGGGTTTTGTTGTTGTTGTTATTTTGATGAGATTATCATGTAGCAAAAAAAAAAAAGTTGCTGTTGTTCGGTAACATTTTATTTATTGCTATTTGTAGCTGCTAACCTTTAGTGAAGTATTCCTCCTCATCTTGTGCATTTTTATCTCCAGCCTGCCCAACCTCTTCGTGCTTTGACTCCTCCTCTTCCTGCTCAGATTTACTGGGCGTCTTGACCGGGTTAACCACCCACTCTAACCCAGAATGTGACTCCTCCCAGGCACCACTTTGGTTCGCTTTGTCATCCCCATCCTTACTCTTACCATCAGGGGACATAGCCTCAGCCTCAGCCCTCCTGGCTGCTTCTTCTCTCAACTTAAACAACTAATGGAAAAACAGAAACAAAATGTTTTAAGTAAACATGAACAAAGTCAGCCACATATAATTATAACAATTTGATTTCATGAAAATGACACAAAAACAATTTTGTAAGCTAATGAGCTTTTGCTACATTCTGTGATTCAAGCTGTGAAAGGGTCAATACCAATTTGATTTCTTAACAGGTTTTCAATTTTTAACATAAAATAATATATACAAACACATTTTATTCACTTGTTCTTAAAATTATATTTCTTGGCAGTAAGTAACACTCTCTACAAAAACACATGTAATTTCTACATTTATCACTTATTTAAAAACAGCTATACTTTATAAATAGGACGAGTATTCATATTTTTCATAATATTAAGTTTTTACCAGCGACCCCTGGAAGGAGCTGATGAAGTTTGAATTTTTCACAGCAAATACCTCCAGACGCACCAATTGTGTTATTTTCACACATAAAATCCTTGTGTGATATATACCACTTTATTAGACCGGTCCATCAATACAGTGTTCTTCATAAATATAGGTTTCCCGTGATTCTGTCTCCCCCTTTCATTGTCATACATAGTGAGCTTCATATATAATTTGTGTTCTATATGAACATAAAGCCTAATAGGGTGGGAGAAAGAGCATTTATATAATGAGCTGTGAATAGTGGACTATTCCACATACTCACCCCAGTTATGGCCTCCAGGGCACTTGCATCTCTACATGGACCTGGACACTCAAACGATGTGACAGTCTTAGCATTGATAAACAGACGTCTGTTTATGTCACAGTGTTCAACCAGATTGATCATTGTACCAAGGGACTGCAAGGGGAAAGATAGTAAAATCAACTAGGTTTGACGTCATTGTCATAATAAGCTAATAATGAATACAGATAAAGAGGATCTACATGGCTTTTTTGTTAATACAGATCACAACCAACCACAGAATGGTGTCCCTGTACACCTGATACTTGATAAAAAGCAGTTCTGTTGGTTAGATTTTGCTCTTCTTTCAGGTGAACATTAAAATAGTTCATAATATTATCAATACATGCTACAGTACGCACAAAAGCTAACTTCCCTCAACATGTATCGCGACTCGTCCGATTCATTGTCAAGCCAACAATCCTCGGGCGATGCTCAGGCGATGTGTGTCTCGTTTCCAATCGAGTCGTGTCTTGTCGACTGGACGCGAATCCAGTGTCCTTTTTTATTGACATCCTTCTCATCCACACTAATTTTTATATTTCTTTTACGAAATAATAACCTTATTTAATTTGTTCTGATTTACTGTGAAAACAAAATCAGACGACCTGGATGAGGCCGGGCTTAAGTGACTACCAAGTATCGCACTACAGCTGTAAACACGATACATGGATTTAACAGGTTTTTCATTCATTTAAAATATCGAAACAATATTACAACCTTTATTATAACATACTATTTGTGGCCAATATCTACTGACGAGCGGCTGTATTTTGGCTATCACAGGTCCTAAAATAACTTTCACGTATTTAAAAATGACGGCCAGATCTCCACATGGTTCATAATTTTGTTAACGTCGATAACTGCCAAGACATTATGGCGAAACAGATAGCGTTTGCCGTGATCAGTAAAATAATTGCCAAAAAGCAGCGAATAAATTGATTTTGTGAAGGCTGCAATCAGAGGACGATCATTTACAAGTCGCGGGCGATGTGCGTCTTATGTTGGAACAAGACGCGTCTCGTCCATGTCTTGTCCGCACATTGGGTGCAGTCAATCTGCGTCTGATGAGGGAAGCTCTTGTGCGTACTGTATATATTTTCAAATACATATTGGCCTCATATGTGCATACCGCTGCTCATTACTGCCTATCTCGGTAGAAACCAAACCAGAATAAACCCTTATTTACTGTTAACAATGTGGGACATGTGATAATGTCAATGTCACTCAATAATATAAACATATTACAAGTGTAAAGAATAAACTTACCAGTACAAGGAGGTCAAAACGTGTTTCTTGAGGTACATATTGTGGAGACTTCAGAGTACACAGCAATGTTATATCAATGAAATCCTCCTGCTGACCGATCTTAGTACAGCCCCATTCTGAAAATTACAATACAACTAATAATTTCTAACAAACCATTAGCAAAAGATTCATTCATTCATTGATTGGGATCGATGTTAGTTATTTAATTGATATGACAGCACAACAGCCCAATACGAGAAGGAAACCTCTAAATGACACTAAAAGAAGACAAAGTATATCCCCCGCCCATCTGTATTTAACATGTGATAAATAGGAAACAAAAATGTATCTATAATTATATTCAGTTTATTGCTTCTCCATCGATTCCCAAATAGTTCAAAATAGTTCAACTTGTTCTTAAAGTGTGTGTACCACATTTCAAGAATACATAGTAAAAAGTTTTGCTCAGGAAACGAAATGTGACAGATGGACAGGGAAACGAAATGTGACAGACGGACGGAACCCATTTCTATATCCCCAGCCAACTTTTTTAGGGCGTGGTATCAAATGAGAACAGGACATTCACAGGGCGCAAAACTGTATATTCCACATGAGGCTATGGGTTGAGGCATAGCTAGAAGTACCAGGAAATAACAACATATTAACATTCTAACAAAAAAATTGGACTTTGTGCGGTATGAGATAATATTATCCACCTTAAAGCTAGATTAAGAGAAATATCATTAATCTTTAAATTAATGTTAGAAGACCTCTCAACTTATCAAACCAGTATTTAATTTAATCCTAGATAAAAGGACGTCATGTATTGTTTAAGGGCAATCTCTTATACCGATATTAGTGATTTAATCAGGTATTAGCAGCTAATACTGCATTGAGCAACCGGCTCCCGACTCGTCGTCATTGTATTACAAAAAGTCTCTAAAGGCTTAGCGTTTAAGCTGAACTTTTTACCATTCTCATGAGTGAGGTTGAGGAGGACTCTGAGGACAGAGAGCATACAGCTGTACACTGCCCAGCCTGTACAGTCCTTATCCACCTTGATTGTCTCCACGTCCACTTCTACCGGGTACTGAATTAAACACTGCTCACACACAGTTAGAGTCCTGTTGTGGGGGGGAATAAACAAAAAGGTAAACAACAATTAGATAGGGCCAGTATTAAGGGGATACATCGAATAACAACTATTTTTTTATTTTTATTTTATTAAAAACAAGTTGTACATATTTTTTCTTAAATCCGTGCCAAATTAGTAAATGGTAATATTAAGTATTAAAATAATACTTTATTTTAATTGTATAGATTTGATGTCCACCACGACTTAAAATTTGATATTTTAATGCAACTATTACATCAAATTATTACAGGAATGATCATATTCTATCTCAATTAAGTTACTCTATATTATCTAATTCCATTGATTATAACTGCAGAGAAGAAAACTTACTTTGTAACAGAAGATATAAGAGCCGCCTTTTTATACGAGATCAAGTGAGCCTGATTGTCAGTGTTACAATAGGTTACCTTAAACAATCAAATAAATACAGGTAAGTTAGTGAAATCATCAAAAAATCTGCCAAAAAAACAATGTGTAATTTTGCTTATTTCATTTAATGTTGAGCCACAGTTAATAATGAATTTTAAAAGCTGAAGCATTTTCAAAGGACAAACTCAAATCATTTGGACTATAGTTCCAGGCATCTTTACATGTTTTAAAAAAATTATATTACAATACATGTAAGCCATATATAAATAAAATAGTTCCAAGTTCTTAACAACTCTCACAGATTTCTACACATGCTTGAGCAGTTTCACCTTGTATGGACTGGTTGTTCAAAAGCTCTTAACTCAACGACCAGTTTTAGGACGCTAAATAACATTAAACTTCTATCATGTCATGACCAGGCTTTTAGCCAGCAAAAAAACCATTGGTAAATAGTCTCATTCATTCTCTCACACCACAACACACATATAACAGTTGTACTGATTGATCGAACGACCTACATCAGGGCAGCCAACTTATTTGAATAGTTAGACAGTAACATGTGTCCGCAAAAAGAATGAGGAGACTGATTTGTAATTTGAAATACAAATTTTGTCCCAATGAATTATTAATTTATTGATAGACCTGAATTCTTTGAAACAAATTTCTTGTCCTTTTTTGTTGACAATTGTTCAAGCTTTGACACATAAACTAGCACAGTACATTGAAAACGTCTAATGTTTGTCCTCCCTTTTTTTCGTCAGAATGAAAGTATTTTATCAAAACTAAAGAATTATCTTCATTACTCGACAACCAGTGGACTTTCACAAGAATTGTTAGGAAGTAGTTGGGTGAGATATTTTCTCAAAAAACAAAAGGCTACAAATGTTGATATTGTAAATTTTTATTTTATGTTATTGCAACAATGCAATGTTTCAATCATTTCTTTCCATTATTTCCCCTAATTTTGGGTAAAAAAAATAGTTCAAAAACATAAAAATAAGACATTTTCTGGACAGAATTATTTTTTCTAGAAATGACTTAAAATGTGTGAATCTAGACTGGCCAAGTGGCCATATAATCTGGGATGATATTTCCTAGTGAGATGCTCTTTCAAATCCTAGCTAAAAGCATGGGAATGATGTCAATTACTTTGAGCAACCATCCCCTGTTCAATGACCCTAATGTCATTCCACCCTCATGAAATACTGAAGATTTTGGATTACCTGTTGACGGACGTTAATCAGAAATTCATTGCTATGCTTTTCTGAAAAACTCTACAGTTTAAGTTACCTGTTCTAAGACCCTTAGGCATCGCTCTACTTTCCTGAAATATTCTGTGGTTTGCTCAGTCAACTCCTCACTTTGTTTGGACTCCAGAGTGTTAGCACAATTGGCAACTGAAGAAAAAAAATAACTTAACCTTTAAATTTTCTTAGATATTGGTCGTAAGTAAAACATACTTCAAATAATGAAATTAAAGTGGTAAAAGGAGTTAAAGAAGAAATAATGCTCTGATTTTCTGCATTGAGGTCATATGATAAATTGTTGATCGCTGAAAATTCAATTAAAACAGAGATTTATTTTAAATGTTTACAAAATATTTACAGATATACTGAAAAACAAATTCTAGATTCAACGTTTGTGTTGTTTAATTCTTCTTTTTTTTCTTTCACCGGGATGTTAATATTTTAATATGACTAAAGGTACCATTACCTGTGTCTACAATGTGGTCTAGAGCTCCCAAAATTCTTAGCTCCTCTTTAAATACTTCCCCAGCCCGTCGAGAAGTTAACGTCAGCAGAGACTCCATGGCCAGGTTACCCGTCTACATTAACCGTACATGTACATTAATATTAATCTAGTAAGGCAAAATAGTGCAGGCAATCACACACACCTGTCCCAAACATATGCTGACAACAAAAATGTTCTAATGGCAATAGGAACAATTCTTAAGAGAATGTTTGAAATATGGAATATAATACAGTGTAGTGGAACGTCAAAAAGCAAGAGGCTTAAACAGCATCCAAAGTTACTTTCTCAAGGAGAAAACAATAAAAATCACATTCAAGTGGGCTGTCTTTTTGTACTACTGGTAATAGTTTTTACATCAAGTACTAACAAGGAAACATATATGCCAATTTGCACTAATAAAAAGACTGGATATGTTTCAATTATTACATAAAGTATTGTTTACAAATAATGTCTTCGTGAATAGATTTGGAAAATGTAGCTATTTGTGCAACAATTATGATGTAAAAGTTTATTCAAAGCAGGTCTTTGATTTTGCGTACAGGTTGATGAAAACCTTAACATAATATTAGCAGTCAATAATATTTACCGATATAGTTTCAAGGTCAAACTGTTTGACCCCTCCTTGTAAGCTTTTGATAAGTTCTCGTATGCGATCTTTTGTACGTTTGAATTCTTTAGCTGCGGTAGATGTCATTTTGGAAGGGGAAGCTTCTTCCTCATGCTCCACCCCTAACAACTTGAGGAGAAGATCTAAACTGGGCCGGTCCAAATCCATGTTTAGGCGGTCACGACTTAACATGTACATAATGGCAGCTGTACATAGCGATAAACTCTGAAACAACAGACACATTCATCGCTAAAAACTCCATTCCAAAAAAAATTGGGCTTCATTAGTTCAATAAATCTTGATGACGTGGGAAAAAATAATGGGTAGAAACAAGTTCACAAATATTTTATTGAGACAGTCAACATTGAAAAAAATATAAAAAGGAAATGGATATTGAAATATAATGTATAGGTCACATAGCCAGAGTTTACAACAGTAAACTACATGTAACTCACATGTAATTATTTTACAGCTGTGCAATACTGCTATCCCTTTAACAGATGTGACCAGTGTGACAAACACAGGTAAACAGTTGACTCCAATTTGTAGAAAAGAGAGGTCTGGAATAATTGTAAAACAAACTTTTCATGTTGACCTATAACATGTTAAACAGAAAAAATAAATTCTTACCGCGTGAGAATAAGCATCATGCAAGGCACTGAAAACTTTAGCCACGATTCCATGAGCTCTTAAGTGCATTCGGAATGAGGGCATAGTACATTTTGTGGCAAGGCTCACACAACTGAAAGTAGAGCATACATACAGATACAAAATTAGACTTGGTATTATATATCAGGTAACTTTAGTTCAAGAAAAATCACATGATTCAGGTGTTGAAATATTTTTGTGTTGAATAGAAAGAAACCAGTAACTGCATATTGTTTTTGTTTTTTTTGGGAAAAGCACTCTTGGTTCAACCTCAGAGAGTGATATCTCAAATGAAACAAAACTACCGATTCATGTGTGATTTAACAGATTGATTGAGCAATATCATCTCCTGAAAGATTAGCTGAAAACTTTTTTTTAATTAAAGGTAATTTTACTTGTATGTCTCCTTTTGTTCATGTTGCCTATCGATAGATATGTACAAAATTGACATCTAAATATCTGCCTTAGTGTTTATTGTTTTACTCAAGGGGTTTCAATGGTGTAGTCACAATGCATATCCAATTTATGAGGATTAAAATCAGGAAACCTAATAACCTCACCCCCCCCCCCCCAAAAAAAAACAACACTCAAGCAACATTTGATAAGACAGTCTGCATTGTATATCCCAAATGCTCCGACCCCTGGACTGTTATTGTTTTTAATTTTTATTGATAAGATAAGATGGAGATTACCTGAGACAGCGTACAGAGATAGGTTCTGTATCCCTGAGGCCTACCAAGAGGTATTCAATATCATCCATAAACTCCTGTGTCTCTCCTATCTCCTGGCACTCGTGGGCCTGCTTTACATTCTTCACCACGGTGAACAACTACAACAACATCAAATAACTTTAAGCAAAGAAAAACAGGGTGTGAAATTAGCCATATTACCAGGACCAAAATCAGAGCAAAGGCAGCTGTTTTAAACTACTCAAACTGGACAATTTAACCTGGACAAAATTAAACTGGCAAATGTCATTTTCCAAAATGCCTCAGATCGGCTTTGTTTTTAATAAAATATATTATCCATCAGTACATCAACCCCTGTCTGAATTAAATGCCAGTATGTACCCAAGCTGACAACAAACAGCAAGTTCAAAACAACCAATACACAAAACGGGTGGCAGTATATCAATATATGTCAAGTAGAAATACGACAATTGACATTGAATACTCATAAAAAAAAAGACTGGCCACTTTTTATGTAAATATGTTTGGAAGTTCTCTCTTAAGCCTTCTATGTACGGTCTCCTCAATGTGAAGCCCCCAAAGGGTTATACCTGTTTGTGTTCTCTAGTAACGTGCAAGGAAGTGAATGCATCATCTCCTGACTGTTTGGGCCACACGACTGTCCTCAGGACTTTGGGTTTGTCATCCGTGACAGCATCATCAAACTCCTCATCAAACGGAGACTTCACAGCTGGTTTCTTCTTAGTCTGTGGTAACTAACAGTAGCAGGTGAAATCACAGTTCATGAAACATTATCACATAATTAATACAAGGGAAA
>JAVFBZ010140653.1:0-12473 GCA_032466195.1 Katharina tunicata
GTAGCTGCAGATTGGCTTATCTAACAATTGAAAACAGCCACTGACGATGTACTTCCAGGCTGATCTTATCATTGAACTGTTAGACCATCTTCATTATTTATAAAGGCATGTAATTCAAGATTGATTTATCTTATAATTAAACAAAGCTGTCAATTGTTAGGCAATCTTTTAAATTTGGAAATAGGATTTAATTTCCGACTGGTTTATGTTTAAATTGAATAGAGCTGTTATTCGTTAGGCCATCTTCTTATTTTAGTTGAGATTTTATTTGACGGGCGCTTTTAATACTTTATGCAGGAGAAGTTACGTTAAACTGGTTTATTGGCGATTAAAAAGATATACTATTTGTCAGACCTACTTCTTTGATCAGACTGTTTATGTAATTCTGGTTTCTCTGATTATTGCATGTAGAGGTTATGTGTTTGCCCGGCTTTCAGATTATAAACATGAGAACTAATTTCGCACTGGTATGTCTGACCATTGGATATCGATGCTATATTTGTTTCCCCGGCTTCTTACTTTAGACAGGAGAAGCAATTTCACACTGGTTTCTCTGACGATTGAAATGATATTGTTATTGGAAACGGATTGTCAGTGTAAATCGTCTACACGGGAACTCACTGTCCAATATCAGGCCATCTGGAATTGATAAATCAGTTCTCCGGGTACCTTTGGACATCAGTTTCCGTTCTTTATCTTTAGGGACGAATCGCTCTGCAGAGCATCAATTTTAGAAATCGGATTTCATTCGTTTTGTGTGGCATAGTTTTAATTTATATACCCTTCGTCCAGCCAACTGGTTTAACTAACAGACTTGTCTTCGAAAATTATCCTTTTTATTTATTGTTGAACTATGAAATATAGCACATCTTATTGTTGCTTGTATTATCTAGTTTGCTTACGTTAGTTTGTAAGCGTCACATAATATGTGATCGTATTACGTTTCTTATTCCTCTCTAAATGCTTTGTTTTATGACAAGCTAGTGTATTGTCGCTTATCGTTAGGTGAAGTGGAGAAGGTTGGAGGAAGGGGCAGTCTGTCCGTCCACTGTTTACAAGATAATAACAAACTAACCGATTAAAAAATCGCGACTTTTCGTTAGTTCGCTGTCATCAAAAAGCTCGGCCTGGATATGCCTAAAATCTGACATTTTGTTCACCGGGAGCCTATTTACCGCCGTGTGCACAATAAAGACATCCGCAAACATGGGGTAACTGAGCGATTTTCATGGATTAAGATGGACAAATTTGAGCTACGGCGTAAATTATGCTCTGAATGTGAAACGAATGTAAAGTATGGAATCTGTTTACATTGGCTATTTTACCCACAGACTCTGACAAGGTTCCGGCCAACATGGCGCTGGGCGTGTCACGTTTGAGGTGATGTGCGCAGTATATTCGAGGACTTCCGAGTTTCCCCCCTGTTATGTTTAAGGATGGTATTGTATTTAGTCAAAGTCTGGATAACAATGGTGATTTCACCAAAGTCTATATTCACAAATATGGTTCCCACAACAGTATCCATGTACGTTTAACACGTGTGTGGTTTGAACACCATAGCCTTAAGTTAAAATTCACCTGTTCTCTTCAAACTTGAACTGCATGTAGCTTTATTGAGTCTTAGACAGCCGACATTGCATTCCATCAGACTCAAGCACCAATGTGCCTGCCATTACGTTTCTTTTCTGTCATTCAGACATACACATTATGCATATTTCAGCTTAATAGGGAATTATCTAATTTGATTCAAACAAATGTCCACAATATAAGTGTTTGATGCACGACTTTATGTTTTCGTTTTGAAAGTAAACGCTTTTGTGAGGGACCTTGCCAGCTACTCAGCATCTATAGAACTTAACAAAGGTTCTTGGGGACTTAATGGCCTATCATACTTAACAAATATCTGTCGAGATGGGAAAACGCCAGGATAGAAATTGACTTCACACCATTTTCTACTTATGGTTCTTGAACACTTAATGTCCTATCATACTTAACAATATCTGTCTAGACGGGAAAACACCAATATAGAAATGGACGCAAGACATGCTGCTATTCATAGGCTTGCCTATACGGGATTTTTTATCATCGTTACTTCTAATAGTGGTATCACCCGTGAAATGCAATTTGCGTGTAGGCCTAATTCTGCTGGAACAAACAGACCTCCACTCACACCCTCTAGAGTTATCTATGGCACCCTGTCCGATGAAGCGGTTTATTCCCAGTACTTTGTTCTATATATAGGCCTACTCGTTGAAATGGGAACAATCAGTGAACCAACAACTTTCCAGATAAAACTTTCCACCTCGATGTGGTAACAAAGGTTTCGTTTATAAAATTAACCAAACGTCCTTGGCGTTTTCTTCGGAGCGCTTTAAACGTTCGTTACGTCAAGCAAGTATACCTATCCTATATAACATCTGCTATACACCTGGTAAAAATCTGCTTTTGGTTTAAGTTGGTCCAGACGCGAGGCATGGTTTTCCTCTATATCAAGGAACAGGCGGTAACCTATCAGTTTAGATGGAAAGTAATTTCAGTCTGATTAATACTAATTGGATATTAAATTGGATGTTATTTGTTGTTGACTGTTTCTTCGCGTTGCTAGTGTCCAGTCTCAAACTAACTGCATGATATAAGCTAGGTGACGGCAGTGGTCACGATTTATATAATACAAATCAAAACCAGATGTCGCGGAGACCCTTCTCTAACAAGGTATCCGACATTGAAGCTGGAATGTCATGATATATGAATAAGTAGTATATCGGTAGTTTATTATTTAAATGTTTGTCAGAAAAGAATCATAGTCATGCCTCGGGCTATGATAATTTCAATAATTACACGATAGACCTACTCAATGTTGCAGGGTCCAAATGAAAATAAAATGTCTGCGTGCGGAAATATCAGCACATCAACGAATGGACAGAGAATTGCTTCTGTTAAAAGCGCAAACAAACACATCGTCATTTTCTTTGGACGATGCAAAACTTCATCAACAAGATACGGAAATCTTTCAAATCCGTCACAATCCCACTTTTTCAATGTTCTAAATAGGTCTAAATAGTTAAAGAAAGAAACAGCCCACACGAACGGTATGTAGAATGAATTGCCACACGGACGTTTATGACTGATACGCTTCTACTCAGCGGCTATTGATACATACCATCTACTACAGTCCAGGGGGCTGTTCCAAAAAGCGATATAAACATAAGATCGTCTTAATTTAAGAGCACTTTGTGGAACAGGGTTTCGGCCTTAATTTTGGGTCAAGATTGTAACCTTAAGGCTTTGAGATCGCATTGTGGAACGGGCCCAGGTATACTTGACTGTAGTAGATGTTACGCATCAATAGCCGCTACGTGGAGCGTAAAGACTGAAGACTATTTCACACTTGGTTCTCTGATCAGTGAAATATTGTTTTATGCCAGATTTTTTATTTATATAGAAGATGTAAGATCACACATGTGTCGATCGAATAGAGATTTGATTGTTGACAGATTGTCAGCGTAAATCGTCTGGACAGATCTTCAGTAATTTACTAATTACCTGAAGTGCTATCGATTACCGATCAATATGGGTATATGTGATATGCCCTGATGCTCATTCCACCGCAATCACGCTCGTACAATTATATGCCCTTCACATTGCAGCGTTCGCGTTAACTATGTAAGGCAGCAAATCTTATTCTGGTGTATACACGACAGTCTGCTTTATAATATACACTGGGTTAGCGTTGCAACGTCAGTGAGCAGTTTTATACTCATATTCCATTTGTTTAGATTTAATGTGATCGTAGCAATTTGTGTCGCGATGTATTGCTTGCAAACACCGGGATTCGAACCCGGGACTCAGCAGGGCCAGCGCTCTTACCAACTGAGCTCGGAGGCTCACGGCAGAACGATCACTTCATTTCACCCAGGTAAGGCTGCAACTCTGTGGTTCGAATCCCGGTGGAGGTAATCTAAATGTTGTTTATTTATATATATAAAGAATTGTTAAAGCTTATTAATGTGTCTATGACCGTTCACATTAGCTGCTCAGTAATTATATTTTCACACTTCATGTTTTTCTCAGCTTAACACATATCTGCCTAGACAGGGAAATGTCAAGGTAGAATCGATGCAAGGCTATTGTCATGGTAACCGTGTAAGTTAATATACCAGTGTAGCTTGTTCCATCTGTGTTTTACACATTGGAGCAGTTTGACATGGCTGTTTTAGATGTAGAGTTCTGTATTATTGTCATTAATCTGCCATGTATCCTTTTATAATGATACGGAACTAGACTGGATAGACGCATGTGTTTTCAACTCTTTTTAACTCTTGTCCAAAACAGTACTTTCATGTTCTGCTTGGTACCGGTACGTTGTACTTTGTGGGACATTTTTTAAATGAAAAGCATATGACCTCAACTCATTCATTTTGTACGTGTTACGTAATTTACAACCGCTGAGCAGCAACATTTTAAAATCTCGACCTTACTCGTTTGAAATATCGGCCGCCATGTCGCCATCTTCTCTCCCTCGACTCGAAGTTAATGTGGACTTCTGGGATATCGACCTTTATAATCATAATAATCAAGTAGCCTCGTTATGGTTTTACGATTATAAAGCAGATTTAAGTGTGTTAGCGTGCGATCTAGTTGTTTTCTCAATATTTTATATTTGTGTCACAATTCGCATATCTTCAGTGTTACGACGGAGTAGTCCGAATCTAAGCCAGTATTTATCACGTAGTCGTTTTCCTTCTGCTTTGCCCGTGTTTTTAGGATTGCCTCATTGATGATGTAGGCCTGAACCACGATTCTTCTAATCATAGGTTTAGTAAATCTATATAAAAACATGATAATTAAGAACATAGTTCCTGTCGTAATTTTTCTTTAAGAAAATAAATGGCGGTTTGAAGTGAAGTCTCACAGAAAATGTTGAGGATGAATATTTTACCATGTGCCTGATCTCCCTTTGCTAATTTAAATTCCAAGAGATATCGGCCTTGGATGAAGGATGTTGGATGGTGGATGTTTTACAAAATGTGTGATTCTTTCTAAATAGCTTATAACCAGAATTTACAGCGGCGCAATTGATCGGTTGCATCGCAGCATGTAAGCAGCAAATATATGATTTTACGCGTCGTAATCACCGAGTATTCTGGGTGACACTATTATGAAGGTAAATGCATACCCGATTGGTTAAATGTAATTGCAACAGAGGGAGTAAATCAAAGCCTTGGTGAGGTACAGAGCAAGTAGACACAATCGAACATTTGAAGCAAAGAAATCTGCGTTTTAAACAAGGGCCCGGTTCCTTCTTACACTCTCTGCTTTGAAAAAACATAATTTTTTATTGAGGAATTCCGTACTTCCATCCCCTTGTTTATATGTTTATAATTTATTTATGCGGCCGTTTGTTCTCTAAACCCCACCCATTGTCTCATTATGCGGTTCGTATTTTCTTGTATATCTTATCACAGATTAAGGCACTTCTGTACATGCATGCCCAGGGCTGTTTGTTACCTATTTTGCTGGTACGCTTTTTTGTGAAGTTAAAAGACGTAAAACCCAAAACAAAAGTCTATTACGGTTTCTAACACGTTTGGCTTAAACCAACAATGGTGCTCTAAGTACAGTAAATAATTCAAGTTGAGTGTGAAGAAAAGGATTACCAAGTATATAAACTGATACCAATGACAGTTTGTGACACGAAAACTCAGAAGGTTGCAGAACGAAAAGTTCTTCAAACTGTGAAGAATATTATTTCCCCCCTCGAATACATTTTATTTGACACTCAACGTAGGACTACAAGTATTGCTAGGGGCGTTTTTTTTTGTGTGTTTTTTTAGATAAGTAAGCATCAACACTAAATCCACTACTTAACCATAATCAATATATGCGTACCTAAAAGCCACGGCACAAAAGTACAATTTCAAGTCCTAAAAAAACCCAGAAAAATACCCCATGGTCGATTGTATTGTTATCCGCATGTACTATAGTTTCGTTGGTCAAGGGTTTCCATATCGTTAAGCAAATGGGAAGACTCTAAAGCACTTTATACCACTGCTGGGATACTTCTTCAACTGAAGACTAGTGTTTATTTGAAACAAATTTTTTTAAAAAGTAAAATATAAAATGAAACGGGTATATAACCAAACTTTCGCCTTAAAATTGTAAAGACGTAGAGATTGGTGCTTCATTAATGATACTTTTTTATGTCTTTTTCTTTATGTATCTTTGTGTTACACTTGCATATTTTCGGGGCCACATTCTACATGTTGCTAATATGTAATGATAACGACTTTGTTTCTAACTTGGTGACGTGAAGACTATTAATCAGAAATGACCTTGTACCAACTGTTTAAATATCGTCTTAATATTTCATTTTTTGTGGCGTTAGATTGATTATGGCTCTGTTCTCACATTAAGCTGCGGGAAACACAATAACAAAAAGACTAACTTTTTACAATGATTACCTTTCTGTGTCGACGTGACGGTATAGATTTGTTCTTAACGCTATCTTCAAACGACAGCAAGAGATATATCTAATACCCTCGAATTAGAGATATCTCTAATACCCTCGAATTAGAGATATCTCTAATTCAATTACTGATATCTGTAATTCAATGGGACCTTACTCGTTTGAAATATCGGCCGCCATGTCGCCATCTTCTCTCCCTCGACTCGAAGTTAATGTGGACTTCTGGGATATCGACCTTTATAATCATAATAATCAAGTAGCCTCGTTATGGTTTTACGATTATAAAGCAGATTTAAGTGTGTTAGCGTGCGATCTAGTTGTTTTCTCAATATTTTATATTTGTGTCACAATTCGCATATCTTCAGTGTTACGACGGAGTAGTCCGAATCTAAGCCAGTATTTATCACGTAGTCGTTTTCCTTCTGCTTTGCCCGTGTTTTTAGGATTGCCTCATTGATGATGTAGGCCTGAACCACGATTCTTCTAATCATAGGTTTAGTAAATCTATATAAAAACATGATAATTAAGAACATAGTTCCTGTCGTAATTTTTCTTTAAGAAAATAAATGGCGGTTTGAAGTGAAGTCTCACAGAAAATGTTGAGGATGAATATTTTACCATGTGCCTGATCTCCCTTTGCTAATTTAAATTCCAAGAGATATCGGCCTTGGATGAAGGATGTTGGATGGTGGATGTTTTACAAAATGTGTGATTCTTTCTAAATAGCTTATAACCAGAATTTACAGCGGCGCAATTGATCGGTTGCATCGCAGCATGTAAGCAGCAAATATATGATTTTACGCGTCGTAATCACCGAGTATTCTGGGTGACACTATTATGAAGGTAAATGCATACCCGATTGGTTAAATGTAATTGCAACAGAGGGAGTAAATCAAAGCCTTGGTGAGGTACAGAGCAAGTAGACACAATCGAACATTTGAAGCAAAGAAATCTGCGTTTTAAACAAGGGCCCGGTTCCTTCTTACACTCTCTGCTTTGAAAAAACATAATTTTTTATTGAGGAATTCCGTACTTCCATCCCCTTGTTTATATGTTTATAATTTATTTATGCGGCCGTTTGTTCTCTAAACCCCACCCATTGTCTCATTATGCGGTTCGTATTTTCTTGTATATCTTATCACAGATTAAGGCACTTCTGTACATGCATGCCCAGGGCTGTTTGTTACCTATTTTGCTGGTACGCTTTTTTGTGAAGTTAAAAGACGTAAAACCCAAAACAAAAGTCTATTACGGTTTCTAACACGTTTGGCTTAAACCAACAATGGTGCTCTAAGTACAGTAAATAATTCAAGTTGAGTGTGAAGAAAAGGATTACCAAGTATATAAACTGATACCAATGACAGTTTGTGACACGAAAACTCAGAAGGTTGCAGAACGAAAAGTTCTTCAAACTGTGAAGAATATTATTTCCCCCCTCGAATACATTTTATTTGACACTCAACGTAGGACTACAAGTATTGCTAGGGGCGTTTTTTTTTGTGTGTTTTTTTAGATAAGTAAGCATCAACACTAAATCCACTACTTAACCATAATCAATATATGCGTACCTAAAAGCCACGGCACAAAAGTACAATTTCAAGTCCTAAAAAAACCCAGAAAAATACCCCATGGTCGATTGTATTGTTATCCGCATGTACTATAGTTTCGTTGGTCAAGGGTTTCCATATCGTTAAGCAAATGGGAAGACTCTAAAGCACTTTATACCACTGCTGGGATACTTCTTCAACTGAAGACTAGTGTTTATTTGAAACAAATTTTTTTAAAAAGTAAAATATAAAATGAAACGGGTATATAACCAAACTTTCGCCTTAAAATTGTAAAGACGTAGAGATTGGTGCTTCATTAATGATACTTTTTTATGTCTTTTTCTTTATGTATCTTTGTGTTACACTTGCATATTTTCGGGGCCACATTCTACATGTTGCTAATATGTAATGATAACGACTTTGTTTCTAACTTGGTGACGTGAAGACTATTAATCAGAAATGACCTTGTACCAACTGTTTAAATATCGTCTTAATATTTCATTTTTTGTGGCGTTAGATTGATTATGGCTCTGTTCTCACATTAAGCTGCGGGAAACACAATAACAAAAAGACTAACTTTTTACAATGATTACCTTTCTGTGTCGACGTGACGGTATAGATTTGTTCTTAACGCTATCTTCAAACGACAGCAAGAGATATATCTAATACCCTCGAATTAGAGATATCTCTAATACCCTCGAATTAGAGATATCTCTAATTCAATTACTGATATCTGTAATTCAATGGGAGATATCTCTAATTGATAAGTGATATCTCTAAATCAATTGGAGACATCTCTAATAACTTTGAGATATCTCTAATGTTTGATACAATGACAATTTGCTCGTCCATACTTTGCAGTGTTATGTCAGTTGTCGCAGAATTGCATGCACATTTTGCGTGCAATAACTCGATACACCTGTTTGGTCTCTGCTCTTATGGCGTGGTAATTATCCGCACTAGTGATGTGTGTTTAGCAATTCTGCACAGTTGCACGATTTTTACAGAAATGATACAGGTAGCAGTGTCATTTTCAAGTATTATTAAGGACCCGTAAACCGATAACGGCTGTATTTGAAGAGAGCTCAAGCTACTCGGGTGTTGTCTGGAAGATCAGTTATTTGATAACACTTTATTCAGCAGTCATTTGTCAAGGACAGAGCCCTCTGTTTGTGTAATATAATCTTATTATACTTGACTGCACGTGTGCAATTTGAAGAAATTAATCTTTCAAGTAGATTTTGATGCCTCGCAGCATGACAATGGTAGCGTAAGATGAACAAATAAGCTACTCATGTTGAACCGTTACTCCGACTTTTGTACGAACTAAGCACTAATCTTACCGTCTTGTTGTACTGTTTATTTGATACAGTTTGAATAATCCTAATGGCTAACAAAAATACTGACATTGTATTCTTAGATTTAAGTATTTAAATACATATTTTTCACTCTTTTAATTGCGAATATTGACCCTCCTTGCGACTGCTGAACCCCCATCTCTGTACCTGGTCGAACCCCCCTGTCGACTTTAAGTCGTACAAATTCGAAAAAAAATATTTTCAAGTACTCGAGCAACCATCATTTACTTGTATTTAAACCCGTTTCGTGATTCGTCCAATGGTCAGAATCATGTATAGAGAATTAAAGCTCTATTGAGGTTCATCAGACGGAGCACAGGGAAGACGAACACTACCCTTCAAATATCACAATTCATAGGATCATTCGTCATCTCGTGGACGATAGTAGTATGTTACTTTCTCTATTATATCTGTCTAGACTGTCTTAGTGGTGACAGCTAACCTGTTGCCCAACTATATCATTTTATGACTTACCTATTTGTTAAACTATTTTTTACATTTTACTATGAAAATCAGGTGACAAAACACTACCGGTCAGGTTTTTACAATACTACATACAATGCATTGGTCTGAAGGCAATTATCGCTTATCCTACATGTATTTGCCTCGTCGAGCTTCTGTCAGACTGTTAACAAAACTGCAACGTGATTGGTGTCAATTAAACTGCGTTTGTCGTTGTAACCTGGTTCATAATCCATATAGACTCTTTAATTATTGCTTTCTTTTCCAAGTGGCTGAAGACTTTCCGGTTTAGAATCCGTTTAGACAGGCAAGAAGCAATTTTGTGTTAACCCTGGTTCTTGGCTGTCCCAAATCCACCATGGAAGGTGAATGTTTCTGGCATGATCGATATGTCAGTTGAAGATCCAATGTCTGTGATTTGCTATCGATGACAGTGCTATATAATCTCGCTGATTATAATCACAATCCATTATCGGTGTGTTCGTTGGACAATCTATTGTGTCTGGTTATCATTTGGATTTATAATTGTAGTCAGCAGCTGTGTTTTCTAATTTGCCAATTGCTGCACTAGACTAGTCGGGTACTTCCTCAGATTCGCAGGTGGTAAACGTAGCGTCCGTTCTCGTCTGACGACCTTGGGTTTGTAATTTCAGCCATGGCTTTGGCGAACAGACGGCAATGGAGAGCGATGGCATGTTGTCTTTCCAGAACGAATTGTCTATCGTTCCTGTTACGTCATTTGTCTTTAGTGCTTGATATTTATGGCCAGATGAGCAAAATTAGAAATGTTCTTTGGTTGATATTTATGGTCAGATGAGCAAAATGTAAAATGTTATTTGGTTGATATTCATGTATAGCATTGACTTAAACTACCTATTTTTTCATATGAAATCTTACGTAGTTTTTTGTTCGTTTAAATATGTTTTGACTCGTATATTATTTTGGAACTGCATTAATTAGATTATAGCGGTGAACTTTTATGTCCAGAATCCTAGCGTGATGCATTCTGAATAAAACGCACAAACTAATGCACATTGGTGATCCTGTGTTTATCATTCATATACACACAGAGATAATTTGATAATGTTTTTGTTATCACGCCGACTGAATATGTGTTAAAAATCTGGATACACTAGTCGATGAGTCCTTAGTGTTACATGGGATTTAGGGTGATAACAAAAACCTCACATATGATGTAAGACCTTAATATCCGTCCTATGTGAGCTAATCTGACATCAGAAAGAGACATTTTGTTAAAGCTTAGATTGTTTCATTTAAAATCTCGGATTTATTTGAAATCACACCCCCGAAAAACGGCATAATTATTCACGAATGTTGACAAAAAAAAAAAGGATAGTGATCCCATCACCCGTTGACACGTGTAGTAAAGGACCTGTAAGCTAATTACAGATGGTGGTGTTCGAAGAGACTCACGTAACTCGAGTATTTAAACTACAGTTCGTGAAGATATTTGATAACATTATCTTCAGGAGTCGGTGGTGTGAGACGGAGCTCTGGGTTATTACTTATACTCTAATCACAGGATTGCATGTCTAAATACAAAACACAAATTAGAAAACAAAACAAAAACAGGGCTCGGAAGGCTCCCACCCAACCACCCGCTTTCCAATTCTAAAATGTTTCACACATAACAACGCGCAGTTTTCCAAACATTTGAGCATTGAGAGCAATGGGTGGATAGTCTTTGTGTGTCATCCATGTTTGTTATCACCCATTTAGTCTGGCACCCCAGCATGAGTGCAACTATATGAAATACGACACGGCTTGAAACGGACAGAACATGCGCAAAATCTGAGACTCGGATATTTACGTTTTGAAGCCTCGACACTTACGTCATATTTTGTGGGTCATGGACGTGTGAAGCTTTTAACAGTCACGATGTCCTGCTATGGCAGTCACACACCTCTTAACCAAACCAACCCATACTTTAATGCGTTATTAATGTAGTCTGATGATAAACAGAGTATGGACATCTCATAACAGTTTTAATCTCAGATAAACTGATGCTTCTGTCTAGACACGGAGTAAAGGATCACATATTCGCTTTTAGAGACCCAAAGAAGGTGTGGTGCGAATGACACCAATAACGCATGTTCAAAACTGAAAATGTCTGCTTGTGATCAAGGCGTTAAATGACATGTAAATGTGGATACCAGAAATTTGCATACACAAACATGTATTCTTGTATTTATTGAAATTATCAGAAATTTGATTGGAATGGCCCCATTTTAAATAGGAATCTAGTTTAGTACAAGACCAATGTGTTTCCAAAATTTGAAAAACTTGTGTTAAGACGTATTGTTTATATCTTGTTCACGTCCTCTATACGGACGGACGGATGGACGGACATCGTGACGACATTATCCCTACGGCATAATATGCCCATGGGATAAAAACAATAAAAAGACCACAATCAATGCTGAGCTTTAAATCACCAGTCTTTTTATTTATTTTCCCCTTTCTGAATGAGTTTGAACCACGTTATTTTGTCAAACATGTGTAAGACAGAGGAAAAAAATCTTAAACGATTTTTAAAAATAAAATTCAGAAAAGGGCCGCGTCGTGGCTCAATTGGTTGATAGTTGGACTACTGAGATACCTGTAGGTTCGAACCTCCTT
>JAVFBZ010140664.1:27696-43514 GCA_032466195.1 Katharina tunicata
AAGTGGGCCAATCAGGTCATGAAAACAGGACCTTCTGACCAGGACCATCGAAAACTGATCTATAATAAATAAAGAGGCTCTTAAGTGGGCCAATCAGCTCATGAAAACAGGACCTTCTGACCAGGACCATCGAAAACTGATCTACAATAAATAAAGAGGCTCTTACATGGGTGCATCAGGTCACAGAACCAGAATTGTTATGTAATTACTACCAGCTTGAAAATAAAGTCAAGGTTCAATACGGTTTGTTTGTTTGATTGGTGTTTAACGTCGTACTCAAGAGTATTTCACCTTTATGATGACTTATTATTAATTATTACTAATTTGCGTTGCCAGTGTATGGTGGAAAACCCGGGACAAGAACCCTTGAAAAAACCACCCTGCGAACTCCGCAGCCACCGGAAACTTTTCAATAGAGAACTTACAAGTAAACTTTATCAAAGGATATTGATTGTTGTGAATGTTCAATAAACTCATATATATAAATGTAATTTATGAATACAATTAAGATTCTTTTAAAATACTCATTTCCTGAAATGTTGTATAGAAGACCGAAGGATACATTCTGAAACATGTTGTGACAATAAATATAAAATAAATTGATTTTAAATTTTGACAAAGACATTTAGAACAATTCACTATTCATTACTAGAACATAATTTGTTATCACCTGTACAAAGTTTTGTATTCATTTTCATGAAATATTCCTGCGCCTATATGCCTAGGGAAACACAATAGGTATCAGTGTCCGTAGGGAATAGGAATATAACACATTGCCATTAATGGGAAATTAGAGATAACTGTTACATGTAATCTTGGAAATTCATTCAGTGTTAGGGAGGTATGAATGCACGACTCATTCACAAATTGTAGATAGTCTTAAAAACACATAAGTAATACAGATGATTGTACCTTGTTTAAGTGGCGTTTATATATTACTTCATTGGTAACTCCCCTTTAATTTGAATAACCACCCTAAACATCACAGGCAATGATGTCAGGTTGATGGGTGGCTTGAATAACAACCCTAAACATCACAGGCAGGATGTCAGTTTGATGGGTGGTTTGAATAACCACCCTTAACATCACAGACAAGGATGTCAGTTTGAATAGCCACCCTAAAGAACACAGGCAAGGATGTCAGTTTGAATAACCACCCTAAAGATCACATGCAGGATGTCAGTTTGAATAGCCACCCTAAAGATAAAAGGCAAGGATGTCAGTTTGAATAACCACCCTAAAGATCACAGGCAGGATGTCAGTTTGAATAGCCACCCTAAAGATCACAGGCAAGGATGTCAGTTTAAATAGCCACCCTAAAGATCACAGGCAACGATGTCAGTTTGAATAACCACCCTAAAGATCACAGGCAAGGATGTCAGTTTAAATAGCCACCCTAAAGAACACAGGCAAGGATGTCAGTTTGAATAGCCACCCTAAATATCACAGGCAAGGATGTCAGTTTGAATAGCCACCCTAAAGATCACAGGCAAGGATGTCTGTATGAATAGCCACCCTAAAGATCACAGGCAAGGATGTCAGTTTGATGGGTGTTCAAACCACCCTAAACATCACAGACAAGGGTGTCAGTTTGAATAGCCACCCTAAAGATCACAGGCAAGGATGTCAGTTTGAATAACCACCCTAAAGATCACAGGCAAGGATGTCAGTTTGAATAACCACCCTAAAGATCACAGGCAGGATGTCAGTTTAAATAACAACCCTAAAGATCACAGGCAGGATGTCAGTTTGATGGGTGGTTTGAATGACCACCCTGAACATCACAGCCATCTGGCACTGGCTAGGACAGTAGAGTGTCCCCATGGTGCCGCAAGCATTCTGACCTGGCGCTGCTGCATTGGCTCATTACTGTCGCCGTGGCAGCGCAAAGCAAGCAACGTGAACAAGGATGCATACAAGGTACGTATGGAGTTGTGGTCGCAACAAGAACTCAATCTCTCTGTTCTCTGGGACTGTAGCAATCTAAATCAGTCGGTCAAGTGCCAAAAACAGTCTGATGGCTGGGAGGCTCTATCTATAATCTCAGCGTTCACGCAGAGAACGTTTTGCAAACTTTCGATCAATGCCCAATCACTTGGATGTACTAAGAATGTTTACAATATTTTGAAGTAGTGATGCCATGTGGTGTACTAACATCAGAGTGAAAACGAGATAAGAGGGATATGAGCATACTGAGAGCTACCTGGTTTTCAAAATTTAACAATTTTTGACAGTTTTTCCGCCCTCTTTATATATAATTGGTAATGTTTTTAGCTCAATGCCAGCTCTGGCCTGATCTCAGTCGTGTAACAGGGGCTAAATAACTGTTTACCCTCACTGTTATGACTGTTGCTGTGTACTGTATTAAAACATCAACCACGCTACACTGAATAAGATCCATTCAGTTCAAAGGGGCAATTATTAATGGGCAAACCAACTGTTGAATAGTTCTATAAACTGAGCTTAACAGAGTGACTAAATCAATCTTTATATTTACTGTTCATACAATTGGACTACACACATGTATAGATCCTATGTCTACATAATTTGATTCGACAAGCGATGTGTCTTGAATCTATTTTGGCAACTGCTCATTTATTTATTTTTTAATTTCTTGTATCCATGCAAATACACTAAGAGATACATTTCTCATTGAGTATTGTCTGATAATATTACTAATGATATTATTCAACAGTAAATACATCATAGAGAGATGACATCACTATATTAGCTTACTTGCTACTGTGACATCACTGAAAAAGATGTTCAAGTGCAGTCGCTGGTCTTTTATGACGCCACCAGTTACGCATGCACAAGCCAAACACTCTCAAATGTATAAAATTATACACAAAATCACCACAAAAGTACCAAAAATGTGCAGTGTGAGAAAACGATTAATGAACTCGGGCCTGTGTATCAACGTATATATCCCCTTAAACAAAAGTTAAAAAACATTTTATTTGATATATGTACCAGAAGTCTCTTAACCTGGAGTATGAAACGAGCCAGTGAGACACATCAATAAAGTTGAAGCTCTCACTACAAGAAATTAATGAAGAAGCGCCCTCTAGCGAGGAATAGTTATCACTCAGATGAACTGAATTGGATGTAGAATCACGGGTAATTTGTATTACATTAAATGTACAGTAAAGATTCAATCAGCTTGTCATTTGCTAGTTAGATTTTTCCATGATTGAATGATTCATCAGTCCATTCAAAAATTACGAAACTGCGCGAAATGAGCGAATATCAGATGGTGCACATTTACATCACATGGCACGTATAAGGGATCTGATATGTGTTGATGTCTCATTCATATTTCAGGTTAATAGACTTCTGATATGGTACCCATATTAAAGTAATAAGAGAGTTATTGTGTTTTTTTTATATGTACATTTAGATTGAAAATTGTCATTCCTCCCGTGGGATTTGAACCAATGACATTTGCACTAAAGGCTCAACACTTTACAGACTGAACTACAGAGGCACTTTATCGAGTATGTCTTGCATTCATATGTCTCAATGGATTCATTACAAAAATGGTGACTCTGTACAAACAAAAGACAAACAAAATTATTCAAAATGTATATTTGATAAAAATATGACGAATATAATAAAACGTAACAAAATGTTTATTAAAACTAAACATGAAAGAAAAATACCTTTCAAAATTACCTAGCTGTTGATCATCTTACATGTACCTTTTAGAGAAAGTCTCAGAGACAAAATTTTTCAATTTGTACATCAATGAAACGGAATGTAAATTATAAATGAAAGATCATTCAATAAAAAAAAACATACCTTTCAAAATGTTCAATATATCCTAGCTCTGTTCTTAACTGGTACCAACTGTTATAAATGAATTACTTTATGAAGCCTTGAAATCAGTGTATTTTGAAAATCACTATAAGTATACTGACTGTATACACTCAGTGCCTACTTTTAAAGGATTACATGTATGAAGTGGCAGCTAGCATCTGTATCCTAGTCCTAATACAGGATACTGACTGGTTATATGAGTAAATAAATTAATTTATCAACCACATGAATTTAAATGTGTATTAATAGCTAGTTACATCCTTGTTTTATAGCTTGCTGTGCACTGAACAAAATTCAAATGGTCAAGATGACAACTTCTTAAAACAGGAAGATATTGTCTTGAAGACGCTCAGATTTTCGTCAAATCCTTCCTAATCTGCCACCATATCACCTGGTGCATATTGCTAAATAAAGCTCAATAAGCGGATTGTACATATATTAATAGACCTTGAACAACATTGTATTTGTGTATGTCTTCAACTATTTGATTGTCTTAGAAGTAATATTACACAGAGCATTTATCACACATAAAATCTGTTCAAAATAGCTCTATATTTCATGGCCACTTTTGGCATAATAATCGATACATATATACCTATATTTTATTTAAAACTCTTGCTAACTCAATTGTGTTAAGTGTTTTCTTTAGTATAGACACTTTTAATTCAAGTGAAAAGCATTTTTGATTGGCCTGACATTTAGAAGTTGCGTACAAATTCAACAGTTCAATTTTTAGGAATGGCAATATATTTTTATTATGTTACCCTAAATCTTGAACAAAATCGACCTCTAAGGGCACAAACTTTATTGAATGTTTTAAGGTACTATACCGAAGAATTTTGGCCAAAAATCAACTGAAACAAATTACTTTGGGTCATTCTAGAAAAATATAGAAATCCCGATTTACTTAGTTTCAGTCGATTTTTGGTCAAAATTCTGCGGTATAGCACCTTTAAGTGTGAATTTTGGACTAAAACTGACATTTCCTGGTAATTTAAAGTCTGAACTTCATAACAAAAATTCAAAATAGCATGTCTACACTTCTTACCCTTTGCATAAAATGTACTTATATAAGTTGTAAAGGGGATCGAATTTGTCGAGCATTAAGGGTAGTAAGTAACTAGGATATATTTTAGTTGGGTTTCTTAAAAAAGTTCTCAAACTTCGTTGGTTTTTTAATTATTTATCAGGACAAGATAGACATCTATATAATCATATCCTGCTTCACATTCATTCTGTCTTAATTCATTCACATTTTATGTTATGTTCTTTCATATCATTAGCAGAAAATAAAACAGTTAACTTGTTCCTACATAATGTTAACAATATTTCCTGTGTCTAACACAGAATATCAAGTAACAGAAAAGCACTGATGATAGCACTGTAAACTGTCAATCCAAATCAGTTTTGTTTGCTTCAGTGGTCAGCTCGAGGTTGACCAGTCACTACCGGTAGATATTGAACAAGATTATGTCACAGTGTTCCTATAGTATCTGACCAGATTGCAAAATGGGAGTGTAGAACTGCAAAATTCTGTCTGGTTAAAAATTAAAATTGACTCTTTCAAAAGTATTAAATGAGTAGGAGTATTTTGATGTGTCATTTGTGTGCTTCTGTCCAGTAAAAGTAAGAATGTAAAGTTTATTATGACCTCTTCTTATGTGACTGAACAGCTACCAACAATGGTTTTCACTAAAACTATTGCATTTACTACATGTATTATATTTTTATAAAGAGCAATCACACTGGCAAAGGGGTTTACTACTTGTATTATGTTGTATACTAAAAATGTTAAAATTGTTAAAATTGTTATGCAAATATACAATTATATATATCTTACCATCAAAAGTTTTAAAGTTGTTTTTCAATACATTGTACAATCCAAAATTGTACATAGTTTAACATATATTTCACACATAATTTTTTAACCTGTTGTAACATAATTGTGATTAATTAATTAAACAAAAACAATTTAAAATTGTTTCAGACATAGTATCTGTGGGTCTATGTGTAGAAGTTTCATTTGAGAAAAGGATTTTGAACAAAGCATCTAGAAGGCTACCTAGTGTGCAACAGGATGAAAATAAAGAAAATTTAATAGACTTTCTTTCTTTTACAATAATACTAATACTTTATTTAATGAGGAGGTCCAATTAGTACAAAACCATCAAACCAATGTTCCTTGTGCCTCTCTAATCATTTTAATAGCCAGAAATCCAAAAGAGGGTGTCTCAAATCACTATTTTCACAGAAACAGGGTGTTTCATTTGTCTATCTTTCCCATGTAAAAATTGATTGAAATAGGGTGTCTCAAATGGCTTCTTGGGTATCTCGAAGACACTGAAACACCCCTCTGGCTAACACCTTAGGCTCTAATGTATGTAACCTTATCAAATGTACACCACTTACCGTTTTCAAGTTTTCTTTAACAACTTTACTTCAGTAATATGTTTTCCTGGACTTGAGCAAAAATTTCAAACCGAACCATAGAGAAGTATCACCAGGTTGAACGAAATAAAGATGTAAAATAAAGGGAGCCATATAACCTGGGTGCCTCAGTTTGAAAACATAAGAAAATCTGAGTAAGAGTTTCTTTCCCCAGTGAAATATGAACAGCTTGTGTCTCACACCACCCCTTATAAACAGTTATATATCATATGTATAACACAGTCAAATGTATAACACAGTTATACTGCTTCAGATTGTATTTTAAGAGGTTAAAGTATTTATACATGCGGTCACTTCAGGGTTGACCAGCCATGGAGAATGTAGGCAAAATATTTGTCAGTGGTCACCCAATAGTCACCATATTTTTGCTTCTTAATTTTAAAGTTATTATGCATTTATATCTTACTGTCAAAATAATTGTTTTTAAACTGTTTTACATATACTGCACACAATCTTCTTTTACTTGTTTTACATGGTAAATCACAATTAAATTTGTATTTCAAAATAAATCAAATTTGAAAGATATAATATGTATGAAATTGTTAGTCTACCATTTACTACCCTTAAAATATTTAGAATTGTTTCAGATATAGCATCTATATGTGAAGAGGTTTATTTGAGAAAAGGTATTTGAACAACGTATCTTGAACAAGAAGCTGGTCCACAGCCTTGTTTGCAACAGGGTGAATAAAAAAAATTAGTAGACTTTCTTTCTTTTACAATAATAATAATTCTGTATTGGCAATTAGTACAAAATCAATGTTTCTTGTGCCCCTCTAATGTATATTCCCTTATAAAACGTACACCACTTACCATTTTCAAGTTTTCTTAAACAACTTTACTTTAAGTATGAACAGGAAAAACCTAAATAAAGAACAAAAATCAAGCGAGGCTGTCTCGGATTGAAAGCATAAGAAATTTTGAGTACCGGTAATTTTGAGTTTTCTCCCAATGAAATGAACAGCTTATTTCTCACACCACCCCTTTGACAGTTATATGTATAACATAGTACTGCCTCAGGTTATATTTTAAGTGGTTAAGGTTAAAGTATATATACACGCAGTCATTTCAGGGTTGACCAACTTGACCAGTCATGGAGAATGTAGGCCAAATATACGTCAGTGGTCACACCATAGTCACCATTATTTTGCTCTGAAAAGCTAAATAGTAGTACATGTACCTGTCTTGAGAACTCGGGTCTCTGGCTAGCAGGGCATAGTGTGGAGTGGTCATTGGACAGACGAGAGAAGATCATTGAGGGTGGACCTGTAAGGACCACTGGGTCATGTCCCTCTCATGTTACATGATTAATTGTTACAAGTTGTTGACTACCCATGACTCAGCCAGAAGGTGGTACCAACAGGAAGAAGTGGTCCAAGTGTTAACAGTTTCTGAACTTAAGTAACTTGTTATTCAAGACCTATCATTAGTACCTCGTGGGTTCTTGATTGTTGACCAATCACAAAATTCTGTAGCCAAAATATGTCAGTTGTCACACTAATGAGCTTATGCCATGTTATTTCAGGCGGGCTTTGTATTGACCTCTCGGATAATTCTGAAGACATTCTCAAAAAAATCTTGGCATATTTCAGGAAGATTTTCCGCCGAATTATAGCTTCAAATTCCGATTTGAAGCGGTTACTGAAATAAAAATTACAATGTGGCAGTTGCGATTTGCAGATTTCACTCAAAAGCTTTCTTGGAATGCAACCACAACAAGGCTTTTACAAGTACATTTCTGAAAATTCATACAGACGGTATCTTCTAGTCAGGCTTTCAGGATCCGACATCAAAACTGTTTTTTTGTCTAAAATATTTCTTAAGTTAAATAATCTAACAAGTTAGTGGTTATTCGCCACACTTAGTCATTGCATTTTTTTTTTTTTTTTTTAATGGCTCAGAAAGTTAATTTATTCTTCTTAAAGACTTTGTGGAATTACATTATCTGTAAACTGAAATACATTAACAAGGAAACTGAAAAAATCAGGGGTGCTATTTGTGTCTGCGCTTAGCCCCGGTCCTACCTCCAGTGTTCACCATGTTGGCAGTTACACAACTACTTCAAATGTTTACAAGATACATACAAAGTTTGGTTAAAATTCAATAGTCTTTATCAATCCCTTCTAATTTAAAGCAATGTTTATAAATGTGTACTAATTAAACAAAAATTTTTATTCTTAATAATTTCTGAATTTTAAGAAGTCTTTGAATTTAGGAGTGCTACAAACATAGGTATGGAAATTTACACAAATGGTGTCTCTTTAACACGCCATCATAATCTGGCATCAACAATATTCTGGCTAAGTAAATATACATGTTTATGTTAGGAAAAGATCTTAAAATTATTGATAGGTAACACAGTCAATTAATTAATTTAATTTAGACGTTTCAATATGCTGCCATTAGTTAATTTTCATCCAGAAATATTAATTTGTTTGTCAGAGATATATTATCTTTGGACTTTATCAGCTACATGTACACATAACAAGTCCATCTGTAACGAAAAGTGTGTTGGCTGTAACAGGTTACGGCATACACAGACATTATTGTGAATGGCCTCAAGGACCAGGAAACAAACATTTATTTTGCATTGTTCACAGACAAATAAAAAAAAAATACCGGTACACAATTGTCATTATGATTTTGGTTTAATTCGACTTAGGCCACACCTTTATCAAAGACATTCAAATTTTGAATAAGGTGCGACACTCATTGTCTGATTTTGTTTGTTTGATTGGGGTTTTACATTATACTTAAGTTTATTTCACTTATATCATGAAGTATAATTCAATTGCATAATGAAAACCACCCGGAAGTTGAATTGCAACAAACACGACCATAACAGGACAAAAACCAGGACACCAAAATACAAAAAAGATCAGCTTCTTTATCTGTTATATGAATATCTACACAACACAATTACATCGGCCATGCCTCAATAACCAGCCATATCGCCTAGAAATGAGGGAAAATTACTGATACTTCTAAGAATACTTGCTTTCGAACAGCAATTTCTTGTTAGAGTTGGCAAAACATTTCAGTCTTATTAAGTACTGGTTACTTGGTAACAATCTCTAAAGTCTTTTTTTTAAAGTCCTGCTGCCAGAGGGACAGGTATTTATGTTGACATTTTGTGATCCTGTAAATGTAGTTAAAGGAAAGGCAGTGACAGTTAAAGCCATTTAGAACTGGCCATACCATACACTGACTTAGGAAGCACACTGCCGCCCCATAGTGGAAGACAAAGGGTAAACAGGATCAGCTCTAGGGATAAACAGGTCAGACTTAATGGATGAGTCATATACTTGTCAGTACATAATGGTACATGGGAGATTTAAAGAGGAATCAACATGAAATCAGGCAATATCAAAAATCCAAACCATTAAATAAAACCTTAAGATGTCAGTTATAAGTTTGATAAAAATTTGTGTGTTTTTCTTTCAAGTCACTTAAAAATGAAATGCATTTGAATTGTTTTAAAATTACCTATCGTATTTATTACCACAAAGCTTAAAAAAATACATGTATCTCCGTACAGTATGCTCTGTTAGTTTGTTTTGATAGGGATATTAAAATAACTTAGTACTTATTTTTCACTTCTGGTTTTACTTATATGACTATATGCAGGCCTAATGGGTGAAGAAAAACACCTTTCTTTCAACAGGCATCAGACTCTGACAAAGAAAAAAACTAGAGGTTATAAGACCCAATTTAACAGAATTGAGGCCTATTTTCCATCAAAGATCATATGTGAACAACTGTCACGAAGTACCTATGAAAAAGCATTAAAAAATTTGAATAAATTAAATCATACTGTTTGTCTCTAATAATAAGTTTGCGTTCTAAATGGAGCTGACCCTGGCAAGGTTCTGGCAACTATCTCAGCTCAACATACACTTCCTTTTTGACATCAGTGTAAATTCAGTAAATACATACATAATTATGTACATGTAGCATATCGGTACTATCTTTTTTCTTTTTCTTAGATATTTACTTTTACCAAAAAAAACCCCTTAACTTTCATGTTACATTTTTATAATTTGGAGTCTCTTTTCTATCGATACAACACCTCCTTAGTTACCATAAACTATACCTTTAGTTCAATTTTTTCTCTGATTTAAACAAATATATTTTCACTTTATCATTTATTGTTATTTGATTTAGCTTACATTTTATCTCATTCATTAAAAAAATGCGTACCTGTAATTATCAATCAGTAGTAAGAAACCTTTTGGTTCTTACCTGATGTTAAAAAATGATAAAGACAACAGGCTTATATCAATCAATGAAATCATTCATACAGACTTTGTAACATAATCGAGCTAACACACCAGACTCCCCAATGCAAAAGCCTGTGAAACTGTCTAAAAAGTTACAAAAGTTACTGGCGGAAAGTTATATAATATCCAAGTGGAACTCTACAGGTGAGTTTGGCATTTGCTTTGTCTGTCACATAACCCCTAAAGAGACATTCCCACAGGCGGAAGGAAAAGACCCAGACACCTGGATATTCCTAGATTAGGAACAACGTGAGAGCTGACACACATGTAGTTCAGACTTCAATACCCCAGTCTATCTTCACCCCACATAATCAATAGGATTTACAGCAAGGTCACGTCTCACAACCGATTCATAGGCATCTTTACATAACAATTTCATTTCTTACACTATAGCAATTCATGTTGTAGCCTGCAATTACATAAGATGTGTATGGAAAGGCCAACATGTCCCTACCCATGCACTTAAATTCTCCTTGAAATAAAACCAAAATACGAACCTCTTGGAAACTATCGTCACCACTGGTACATCTGTGCCAGAATCCTTCAGTCACATTTAATACATGTAGTATGTTATAGGTGTTCCTTTGCATAGCATTTATTTATTGGTTGTAAAAAGTCAGCCCACTTGGTTTGCCCATTGTTGACCATAGCTACCATGTGCAACAGTTTTATATTACATGTACTCAACTGGTCTCAACATGTCTCTTTATAAATCTAAAACAGTGTATTAATAATTAAGGTGATTTAGAATATCAAAACAATCATAAGCCGGTTAAGCTCCCACAGGAAGATTCAACTACCATACATGTACCGTAGGTGGATTCAACTACCACATACGGATTCAGCTACCTCAGGCAATTCAACTGTCATATGGAGACTCAACTACCACATTATCAACAACTATAAGTTGACGACTTGATATGGGCTATTATAATCTGCATGCTTCTGATTTTCAGGCCCTCTTAAACATTAAGCATCGAAATTGTATCGTAGGACTGGTAGAGTGGAGCATGTCAGAATTCATTCTAGCTAGAAAAGAGGCAAACATATCTAAAAGAGAAGCAATTGCTTCAAATCTCCAGTCAAAACTCTATTTTTGTTCAGATTCTAAAGTATTTTGGTCAACTGGTACTTGGTAGTAAATCCAGCACCATTTTACCACCACTGTTGGACAATGGAGTTATTACATGTGTCTTCAATTCATGTAGGAATGCCAATCTCTTCTGTCAGTATTTTACAAAGCAGATGACTATTTCCTGGGATGTCCCAAAGCCCACTTTGCCCACATTAGAACAACCACCCTTTGATCCCATCAATGATTTGCAAATTCAGACTTCAAAGGTCAAGCAAATGCTATCTTCTTTAAATATTAAAAAAGACATCTGGCCCTGATGACTGCAGACATAAGTAACTAATTACTTAACCTCACCTCACCTGCAATTGCTGAATCTATAACAATTTTTTTTAACAAATCCCTTTCCAAAGGAGTTTATCCAGATCAGTGAAAGGTAGCAAATGTGTGTCCAGTGTTCAAAAAGGGTAATAAACAGCTTGTTCAAAATTACAGGCCAATTTCCTTAAATTGCGTACTGTCAAAAGTATTTGAAAATTTTATTTTTAATGCTTTTTATGATCACTGTATCAAACATGACATTTTGATTTCAAACAACTCTGGATTTAAATCAGGAGATGGAACAATCAATCAGCTAATTAAGATCGTACATGAAAGGCTAGACTGCGGTAATGATGTTTGTATGGTGTTCTTAGATGTTAGCAAAGCTTTGATAAAGTCTGGAATGAGGGCTCGTTGTTTAAGTCAGAAAGTATTGGTGTCGAAGGTTCTGTTAGCGTGGTTAAGAAGTTATCTAGAAGGTCGAAAAATTTGTGTAACTATTGATGGAAAAACTTCTGTTCCTCTTCGAATTAACGCTGGTGTACCACAGGGGTCTGTGCTAGGTCCTCTTCTGTATCTTATATATATGTTAATGATATTACTACAGTTATTTACTGTGAGGTTAATTGCAGATAACACATTTTTGTCTACTGTTGTCGATGACATACAATCTGCAGAAATACGACTTCAAAGAAATCTTGATACTTTACATTCTTAGGCCAAGCAATGGTTGGTCTTGTTTAATGGGGAAAAATCTGTTTAAATGTTATTTTCCTATAAAATTAACAATCATCACCAAATAAATATATCACTTGGCGGCGTTATCCTAGTTAAAGTAAATTCCCATAAACACCTTGATTAATTTTAAGTGAACGTTTAAACCGGTCTGATCATGTTCAGTGTATAACAGAAAAGGCAATGAAGCCCCTCTGTGTACTGAAAAGATTTAAAAGAATTTTGCCTCATACTTGTCTTATTAAATTATTTAAATGTCTCATTATGCCTATTCTTGATTATGGCGATGTTAAAAGGAAGGAAACCTCGTAAAAACCACCCCCGCGATTGCCGAAGTCACCTTGTGTGACTCCCTCATATACCTCAGGTCCACTGGGAGACTCGAACCCATGCGGTACATCGAAGGAGGATCAGCAGTCAGACGCGCTAACCACTGAGCCACGGCGCGGGCCTTGAAGGAATTAGGGTGGGTAGCTATGAAATCTTGTAGATATCAAAGGAGATTGTATGTTATGTTCAAAGTATTGAAATTTGGTGTCCCATGCTATTTGTATAATATTTGTCCAGCCTCTGTGTTGTCTACATCCGGTAGGAACCTTCGTAACCAAACTAATTTGTTTATTTTTGCAACCCCTACAGAATCATTCAAAAGGCTCACTTACCACAGTAGTGCAAATTTTAAGTCCTGGTGTAAACTTTCAGCTTTACTTAGATCTTTTCCTGATTACATATGTACGATTCTTTTAAAGGCAGTATAGACCTTACGCTTGAAGATAACAACTTAATTGTTGTATTAATATTTATTTTGAGGAGACTTCGGACTGTGTGAAATCCTCTTTAAATAGATAAAGAATTAAATTGAAATTGTGAAGCACAAAGTATTTTCTGGGCTAATAAGTACTGTTATCTTTTCCAGTTGTTATTGTTAACACCAGTCGACTCCTCAAAAATGGAGAGTTAGACAAGACAGTAATATATAGAAGAGAGTAATGAAGTCCAAGGAGCCTCTGTTGATTTGAACATCAGCAGTACTAATCTAAAACTGTTATTGCTCCATAAGTCTGGATTGTTTGATTGTTTGATTTGGGTTTTAGTATTTAATGTAATTACGGTTATTTCATACATATGACGGCGTGCCAGCCAAATGGGCAAAGGAAGCCACCCTGAGCGATACCGGCGACACAGAAGACAATACAGTACATTTGCAGGACATTAAACAGGACACCACAACAAATCTGCTTCCTGATGCCCTTCACTCAGACATTGTCAGACAATCATGCTGCTGCATCTGGACAATAGGTGTATATATTCAAAATTCATCACAGATGTCACATCATTCATGAAAGCTGTGATATAAAAATTTATTTATTCCCACGATCTTTTCTATGAGTATTATTCAATTTATTAATGCAGTTAAATTGTAGCATTCTTCATTTCAATCTGTATTTATTTTTAAGCTTATTATCTGAAACCATCAGTTTCACTTTACAAAAGGTGAGGACAAAAATATGTGCTTAAACTTCCAAACCAGATTCAAAAAATACATATTATGTAGTTTTCAAACATACATCACACTAAATAAAATCAAATTCAAATGAAAACATACACCTTTTTTATATAAAGCCTATGTATTGTTAAATTTTAAACAAGTAATAGTTGTAAATGGGTTGGCGACACAGATGGTTAAAAAACAGGATAAATATACAGGTGAAACAGGTTTCTGGAAAATGCCCCATTGAACATTAAAATGTTTGTTAAATACTTGATAGAAAATATTCAGTATGTTTTCCATCTATGTTTGCCTTTGGCTGTTCATCTGCATAGAACTACAACTGAAATTAAACAAATCATGAACACTTCACCTTGTAGATCTCCCTTTGGGAATTTTTTTTTCTTTCCAAGCTTTAAAGTTTTGACAGATTTTTATGAAGTTTTGTGTAAAAGTCACATGCTAATTTGTTGGCTTGCTGAATGTTTTCGTTGGAGAAAAAAGCGAACAGTTTCATGATAAATTTCTGAAAGTGTGTTTGTTTGGCCCAGATCAGACCTACAATAGAGAAAATATTTCCACTGTTTCAGGTTACTTACAACTTTCCCAAATAGGAATTGTTATCTACTTGTTATTGGTAGTTTCAACTTCCATTTTTTGTTTTATTTGAACATTCAATCATATGATTATCCGTAATATAGAGCATTAGGGTAACCTCACCAAGTGCTCTTTATCATACACACCTTGTGAAACCAACACCTTGTCGATAAAAGCAGGACCTACATTAAACAGTTAACTGCATTCAGAAAGGTATAGAGTCCAGGTTGTGCAACATGTAGGTCAAATTGAGCAATGCCTTACCCGAGTAATACCAGGAAAAAATCTTCAATTTTTTTATAATATTTATAATTAGTGTTCATTGATTTTTGGGTCTTTGTTGTCTTTGTGGCAAGGTTACCTAGTAAACATACATTACACTATACCAATTTGCTCTGAATAAGATCTGCCTCATTATATTGCATTAAAAAAAAAGCCTGTTTGACCTAAACCACATTTTCATAAAAAACAAATTACCCATATAAACTCAATCTGATTAAAGTCACATAAGCACCCATAATAAGGGGTTTTCCTCATATGAATCAACAAAGCTTTTGATCCCACTGCGGAGAATGACCTTATGAAACATGTAGTCAACATTTCGAATCTTGTAAGTGAAGGGGTTAATAACCATTGACTTGGAGTAAACGTCAGTACCTCAAAGCGTGGCCCAGATGTGAAACCAAATTGACAAATCCTCATTAGTATATGCTGCCAGAGTTTTCAGATTATTTTTATTATAAAACTTTCACTTAATCAAATCTTGGGAGGGGGAGGGGAAAAAGGAAAAACTCTACCTTTACTTCTTGAAAAAATATATATTCTGAGATAAAACAAACTAAATCATTTTATACATTCTGTGATAAAACAAATTACATCATTTTTAACTGCATACGTGACTTTAATATCTGCCCATTCCTCTACTAGTGTAGTGACTGTCTGTTTGGTAGGGATATGTAATTACTTATGTGGGTATGTACTGGTGAAATCCTGTTTTTTTCTTCTTCAACTTAGTTATGCCAAAGTTTAGGTAAGTTGTACTGAACTAATATCACTA
>JAVFBZ010140665.1:0-18641 GCA_032466195.1 Katharina tunicata
ATTGCACAACCAACAAAATCCATTAACGAAAACCTAGTTTGTCAGCAACCGGGAAGAGTTTCACACACTTTAGTGTGGTAAAATGATGCGGTCCAAATATCGGCCTAACTAAATTTTCACCAAAATTCGACTTACTAGGTTTGTCCAGATCACAGGAGATATGTTTTATGCGCTGCTATACACTCTCCCCCTTAACTCTAACGACTAGTTTCATTCACACCACTGGATGGCATCGATGTTTTATCTATACACTGGTTTGAAAACTTCCGCGTACAATTGTCAACTTATTGAGCTATAAAAAAAATTCTATCATTGCTTATCAAATCATGAGATTTTTCAATAGTGCAATAAAGACATTTATTACATTAACAAATGTTGTCATACTGCGGTGTTAATCCTTTCGTTAGGGTTAGGGTTAGTACATAGCAGCGTTTCACAAGTTAGTCCTTACTTTGCGTGGGCAGGCATACATGGAAATGCCAAGTCCTGTTCAAGAAAGTTTAAGCCGGTCAATATCAGCGACCCGAAGAAAACTCAATCAAATTGTTTAGATTTACGTAGTTCTGTTGATCGGTAACTAAGTCGTGCGGTTTACATCATAGACTTCAATACCCTTTAGTTAAGAAAATATATTTTCGACATAAACAAGCTTTGTGTGCACATGTGTGCGGAAATAAGATTGTTTAATGTATTTATAATTGTATGTGAAAGCTTGCGGGGCAACTATTATAATTTATTTTTTGTTATGACCTACAGCCTCTCTCTCAGAGATTCTCTTGTAACACACGCAGACATGTGTTTACTGAGACCGGTAATATATTTTGTCAAGAGTAATCACACTGGTACAGAGATATCGACTAATTAAAGTCGATACATTATCTCATGTTCTATATCAATTCTCAGGGACAAGTTTCTAGATAAACCTGAATCTCGAGTTGTTCTGGATAACCTAAAGGCGCATCTCGAGAAAAGGCAATACATGTAACATGTAAATTGTGAAGATGAATATGTGGCGAATATGTAACACACATAGATATTAGGTATGGGTTAAAATAAGCACAACCTGAAAAATGTATCGTACGACAGTACGTAGCTCAGACAGTATGAGCGTTAGCACTGTTAGACAGTTTCAAGGGTTCGCATCCCAGTGCAGGCATGCATAATTTCCATGATATACATGTATAAATATACATTTACATTAAACATTAACCTATATGCTGCGCAAATAATATCTTACTTTCTTAGTTACAAGAAAATAAACTATTACCCAATGGTCTATTCCTTTGATGTCTCTTTTGAGTTATTTCCATTTTTTTCTTTATTAATCTATTTCATCATGTCCGTTCAATTTTTTAAAAGTTACACCATGCAAGCAACGGGTTAACTGATCTGTACAATTTCGTTTTCGAAGGCACTGCAACAGTCTTTTTCTCCATTAAGCGTCTCCTTTTTGATCCTTCTAGTATATATTCAGCAGACTATATGATACCAGATCGTGCTTCGATTAAGTTTTTTCAAGAGGTATCTTGATCGAATTAAACCCACAACATATGCCAACGCGTGCGGCAATTTAGAAATACATAGAGTTTAAGTTCTTGATCTTTATGAAGCCTTGGAACATCGATCTATGTAAATCGATTGATTGCTTGATTGATTGATTAAATGGGGTTTAACGCTGTTCTTACGGATATTTCATTATTATTACGACGTGCAAGCCCAATCTGCAAATAATACCATCCTAAGCGACGCTGGCAAAGCTGAGTAATACATTACAGGACGATAAACAGGATACCACTATAAATCGGCTTCCTGATGCCCGTAATCTCATGCAATTAGTCCTGGCATACACCAACAATTGCATCGACTTAAACTGTAAAATTATAAATTATAAATCCTTCTTCACCAAACGCGACGATCAATAATTTTTGTCCAAGCTGTATACATTATAGCAACCTGTATTTTTTACGCCAAACTGACGCGGAGATTCAATGGGTCTTGTGCCATTCTAAACTTTACTCGGGTATCTCTTGCCAGACTTCGCCTTTGAGATATTAAGGTGCCATTTAATTTCTCCTAATTACTACAGGAACTTTTTTTAATTGTCATATTTTTGATTATAGATTTGCCGGACCCGTGATTAGATAAATATGTTTATGTTCCTTGTTGCCACGTTCGTTTCTGAATGATGTTGTGACATATGTTTTAAGGCTAAAATGTGGAATTCCTTAAGACTCGAGAGACATAATGGATAGTTGATTCACACAAGCTAACAAATCTGTCGTAACACCGAAGCTAAGCGAAGTGTGTCACGAATGGGTCTTGTATCGGGTTGAAGTGTTTGGAGAGGCTGTTGTCCTTCTCTGTGAAACATAAAAATATAATTACAATCAAAAATGAATAGAGCCCTTTTGTCACCTAAAACAAAAATGAAAATGTAACACGAGAACGCCTAAAAACACGATTTAATAACCCAAATTCAAATGACACACGTGGGATGGCTTCAAAGTAAATGTGGTATTTACAAATCTCCCGAAGTTATAATTTTTTAGAAAATACAGTAGTATGGAAATACATTTTTCTTTGTTCTTGGCACATTTTTTGTTACTTGAATAGATTGTTTAAGTCCAACTGCCTATTTAATTTATTAATCATAATACCTGAATATAAAATGCTTCATTATAATGGATTTAGGTGGCATATACAGAGACAGAGCTTTAAACTAATCTGGTGACACCTATCGTTCTGACAAAATTATATTCAAACTGTTTTCATCATTCACAAAAGCAAAATAACAGTTGTCCAAAACTACCTATGTGCGACACAGAACTCTCGATTGACAGTGTTCTGCATTAAATACATTTCCATTGAGAATTATTTGTTTTATGTCGTACTTCCTGTTTGTTTTCTATCTAATAAAATATTCTTCAAACCACAAGGGACAGTAATGCAATATAAACACTTTTTGATGCTTTCATGTTGATACGATTAATTTTTCCATGAGACATATGTAAGTCCATTTCTATCTAGAAGTTCATATGAATATTTAAGGTATAACTATTGGCGAAAGTATAAAATGCTTTACATTATGGACTTCAATCTATATTGAAAAAATATTCATTTTTGCTTTGTTGTTCTCTATATCTGCCACAAAAGTTGTTCAACTTACACCACTTCACTTTGTTTAAGCCATCTAGATCGCATGTTTTTTCGCTTTAAACGTTAACATAGTTTAGTTGGTCTTTTTTGTAGAAAAAATTGTAAACGCAGTAAGGCCATCACGAAAACTTCACTTACTAAACTTGTGTTTATTTAACCTTTAAATTTACCTAATTCGCAAACGTACGTAACTTTCATACATCCTTACCATTCTCGGAGACCGGACTTCTCTGAGAGGAATCACCGCAACAGGTACTTTCATTCTTCATCCTATATACATAATCTGTGTATATTAACTTCGGAAAATGTACTAAATAAAAATGCTAACAAGGTTAACTTGAATAGTAGTCTGAGTTTAACCTATATCCCGGTTGAACAAGAATTAACTGCGAACTGCTTATCTGGTTAATCCCAATAACCGGACATATCAATTAAGGCATTGAATTTTGCGCCTGTCACACAAACCGTCACGTGTCACACATTAGCCCCATTTAAACATTTTAAATATGATGTTCATCATCTCGTTTTAAACTTAATATATACGTCGCTTTGATTCATTCACGTTTTTGTCCAATAATGTAGACAAGTTCCAGGGGATCTTTTTTACAGTTGTTTCATGGATCATATACGCTCTGTAAGTCTTGTTCGCTTCTATTTGATTTTTAGGGGCGTTTTTAAAACTCTGGCGGTACGCTCTGAATAGCAGTCTTTCAGCATTTTCTGTTTTCCTTCTTTTTTGGGCCCAGTTATATCACTGTACGGGACAGTTGTTACCTTAAAAACTTCCCGTGTGATTTAACATCAATAAAACAAAGTAGCTTGTTTCCGGAACTGAAATGAATCTCGAGAAATCTCTCTCATCACATGACGTGACTTACATGCCCTATTCCATGTATATTAGTGTGAAGTTAGCATCTCAGGATACATTAATAATCTGGCTTGTGTGTTATATATCCATGTATTCATGAGTGTAGATTTCAGTAGACAAATCAGAACAAATAATCTGCTAGACTTGTACCTCTGGCTAAGTAATGATTGAAGCTTATTATGGGCATGGGTGCTTTCAGTGTAACCATCGTTTAGGGTGGTTCTGTTCACCTATTGGACCTATTGGACCGGCATCCCGTCATATTAGTGACAACAACTTAATTACGACGTAAAAGTCCAGTGAATCAAACAAACAAGCTTATAGCTTGAATTTCGGTGTGTGCCAGTATTGTTGTCCAATTTTGTTTTCTTTATACACATACAAGATAGCGACTGTTATCCGACCCATTCTTATGTCCTGAGCTCTTAAACTAGCAAACTGCAATGAAGGTCACATGTTATATACAAAGAAATCTACATATCAGAATACTTTATAAAACTACTAAGAATAATGGAATATTTGGTGTCGTTTAGAAAATGACCGTTACCTCCAAGTTTCCCTTCTCCTATAACTAAATTATGTGGTTTGCATCCTACATGTCGATAGCGTTGGTTTAGAATAAATCACTTTCACTAGAGCCTCCCAAAACACATTTAGCTTACTGACTGTTCTATCCATATAAGACGGCTTAAGGTATTTATCATTCTGGGCTAAAGCTTGCTTGACACGTATTTATTATTTATTTATGTTAACAGTTGCAGCCTATCTCCTGTGGAGGTTTCGCTGTCAGACACGCATAAATTGATTTAATAAAACCGGCACTATTTTTTTTCCAATATAGTACAATCCATCGAACACTGCTCGGTAATAAATGATGTATAACTAAATCATGCGCTGTTTGTTCCGATAAGAGTGAGACATACACGTTTTGTTCATCGCGTATTTCGGACAACTTTTAATTATGTTAGGAGATATACGATTTTAAAAAATATAAAAAAATATGAAATGCACAATAAATTGGAATAAACCAGAATACCTTCAGCTGGACTTGTAGTCATTTTACCTTTGAGTAAATGAAAAAAAAAATAGAATTCCCCTCTCATCAAACAAAAGAAAAAAACTAAATCTTCAATCAGAAGAGCTAGAATTAAAAGTGATTTACAGACTACAATTAAATCATTTTAAACAAGCCCGTGGTAAAGACCGTTCTACTCATTTATGTCTTCAGTTTTACGTCCCTAAAAATCCAGCGGTTGGTTGGCGGAAGCTTCTGTGCCTTTGTTACCGCAGTCAATTAATCAGTCCTAAAAATTCACCAAAAACCACTCCACCAAAACAACTTTCTAACAGTGAATGTGTTCATTTTAAACCAATATAAAAATTGTGTAAATTTGCAAAGCCGTTGAATTTCTTCCATATATGCTAGTTATATCATGTACGTGTACGTGTTTTGTCATAAACAGATACATGAATTGCATTGTGTTACATAGACTCAACATTGCGTTTGTTTAAACGTGTTTTTTATTTATATAATGAATAGATTTTACAAGGTTATTTGACTATGAAATACTGACTCGAGAATAAATATTAGCTACTGAATACTCACTTTGTTTGCTTGATTGGGGTTTTACGCCGTACTTAAGGTTATTTCACTCTTATGACGGCGTACCAGCCCTATGGGCGAAAGTAATCATCGAATAAAACGAATCTGTCTATAAATTGGCTTCCTGGTGAGCGTAATATCAGGCAATTAGTCCTGGCAAACACCAAACATTGCATCAACTTAAACTGTTAAAATATAATTTATAAATCTTTCTTCACCAAACGTGACGATCAATAAACTTTGTCCAAGCTGTATACATTACAGCAACCCTGTAATTTGTACGCCAAACTGACGCGGAGATTCTAAGGGTATTGTGCCATTCTAAACTTTACTCGGGAATCTCCTGCCATAGTTCGACTTTGAGGTATTAAGGTGCCATTTATTTCTCCTCCGAAAAATTACAACAGGAACTTTTTTTGAATTGCCATTTTTTTTTATTATAGATTTGCCGGACCCGTGATTAGATAAATATGTTTGTGTTCCTTGTTGCAACGTTCGTTTCTGAATGAATTTGTGACATATGTTTAAGCCTTAAATGTGGAATTCCTTAAGACTCGAGAGAATCAGAGACAAAATTGCTAGTTGATTCACACAAGCTAACATATCTGTCGTAACACCAAATCTAAGCGAAGTGTGTCACGAATGGGTCTTGTACTGGGGTGAATTGCAGTGTTTGGAGAGGCTGTTATCCGTCTCTGTGACACATACAAGACGGTCTCTGTCAAATGTGATTGATATGAAACTGAATGAAATATCTATAATTCTAAGGCAATTTCAATCCAAAATGAATAGAGCCATGCTATTCCCTAAAAACATAAATGACAATTTAAAAGGAGAAAACCTATAAAAACAAGTTTTAATAACCAAATACAAATGACACACTTAGGATAGCTTCAAATGAAAAATTGTATTAACATATCTCCCGGAGTTATATTTTTTAAGTTCCTGTAGAATGGAAATAAAAAACTGTAGGTTTTTTTTACACATTTGTTGCTACTTGAATAGATTGTTTAAATCATGCTGCCTACTTTGTTTATTAATAATGACAGCTGAATAGAAAACGCCTAATTTGAATAAGTATAAGCGACCTTTTCGGAGATAGAGTTTCAAGCTGACCTGGTGACATCAATCATTCTGAGCAAAGGGATTTCAATCAGTTTTCATTACTCACGAAAACGACATAACAGTTGTTCAAAATTACATACAGAATTCTCATTTGACATTGTTCTGCATTAAAGACATTTCCATTAAAAATTACATGTTTTATGTCGTACTTTCTGTTTGTTTTCTATCAAATAAAAATATTCTTCAAACCACAAGGGACAGTATATAATGCAATGTAAACACTTTTTGATGTTTTCATGTTGATAAGTTTAAATTTTCCATGAGACATATGGAAATCCATTTCTGTGTAGAATTTCATATGAATATTAAAGGTAAAACAATTGGCGAAAGTATAAATGCTTTATATTATGAACCTAAAGCTATATTGGAATATTATTGATTTAGCTTCGTCGCTTTTATTTTTATGTGGGTTTGTAAATATAAAGCACAGCCAAGATAGACACCAAACATCCGACAATATTAGTTAAATGACCCAGTTCCAGTGTTAACACTTACGCCATTTCGTTTTGTTTAAATCATCCAGATCGCATGTTTTTCATTTTAAACGTGAATATAGATAAACCATCATGAAAACCTCACTTACAAAACTTTTGTCTCTTTTAAGGTTAACCTATATCCTGTGTTAAAGAAGAATTAACTGCGAACTTCTATCTGGTTAATCCCAATACTCGGACATATCAATGAAGTCAGGAAGCCAGTGCTGGAGTTTGCGCCGTTCACACAAACCGTTTCGTGTCGCACATTAGCCTCATTTGAAACATTGAATTCATGATATCCATTATCTCCATTTAAACTTAAAATATACATGGATTTGTTTCCTTCACTGCTTTTGTACAATAATGTCGACAACAAAAATTCCAGGGGATCTTTTTATACAGTTGTTACAAGGATCATATAGGCTCTGTAAGTCTTCGCTTCTATTTGACTTCCGGGGATGTGTTTGAAACTCAAGCGGTACGTTATGAATATCGATCTTTCAGCATTTTTAGATTTTTTTTCTTCCTTAGGTTCATTTATATGACTGTACGAGACAGTTGTTACAAATAACTTCCCGTGTGATGTTACATCAATACAACAAGGTACAGCTTATATCTGAAACTGGAATGAATCTCGATAAATCTCTCGCATCACATGACGTGACTTACAGGCCCTATTCCGTGTATACTAGGATAGAGTTAACATCCCAGGATACATTTCTAACCTGGTTTGTGTGTTATATATCCATGTATTCATGAGTGTTGATTTCAGTAGACAAATCAGAACAGATAATCTGCTAGACGTGTACGGCTGACTAAGTAATGATTGGAAGCTTATTATGGGCTTGGGTGCCTTCGTTTAGGGTGGTTATGTTCACCTATTGAACCTATTGCACCGGCACACCGTCATATTAATGACATCCCCTTAATAACGGCGTCAAAGGCAAGTGAATCGAGCAAACAAACTTATAACATACTTAAACGTCTGTTGGTGACAGTATTGTTGTCTAATTAATTTTTTTTTCCTACTAGGAAAATTTCCGTCTTTTTGGGCAACATATACAATTGTAAATTTGTAAAATGAAATTGTGGGACTGAATGTGACGAAGTACAAGATAGCGAAAAAAACACATTTAGCGCTCTGACTGTTCTATCGATATAAGACGGATGAAGGTATTTATCATTCTGGGCTAAAGCTTGCTTGCCACGTATTTATTATTTATTGATGTTAACAATTGCATCTCTTTTGGAAGTTTCGCTGTCAGACACGCAGAAATTGATTTAATTAAACCGGCACTATTTTTTTTCTCATAAAGTTCAATACATAGAACACTGCTCGGAAAATTGGGTAAATTTGCAAAGCCGGTTCATTTTTTTCGAGTATGCTACATGTATATCATGTACGCGTTTCGTCATAACCAGGTACATGAATTGTATTTTGTTAAATAGACTCAACATTTCGTTTGTTTTAACGTGGATTTTTTTATATAATAGATTTTACAAGGTTATTTGAATATTATGCACTGACTCGAGTATAGATACTAGCTTCTGAATAATCAGTTCGTTTGCTTGATATTTACGCCATACTGAAGGTTATTTCACTCACATGACGGCGTACTAGCCCGTTGTGCGAAAGTAACGATCGAATGATACAACTCTGACAAACAGAAAAACACCACAATACATTTACAGGGATAAATTGGGGCATCACAACAACATCGGTTTCAGCCCCTTGGCTGAAAGAACACCAGGACAAAGGAGTCTTCCATCCCACCACTCGCCCTAATCACTTTCCGATCAGATTATAAATGTAGAGTTTGCAATTAAGTTTCATCATCAATCATGGATTAGTAATTTGTGATCACTGTAAATGGTATTACGGCTCTCCATAAGTTAAACTGATTACATGGAACTCCCAAATATCTCTGGTTTTATACAATTTTTTAAAACGGAATGATGACTGCTGTAAGTTTAATTTAAATGCAACAAATCAAACGATAAAGGTGACTTGTATACATTTTGATCAGAACTATCCATCTTTTATTTAACACCAATTTAAGGCCTAGGTCAATATTATCTAGAAAATAAAATGTTCAAATAAAGATTTAAATTAACAAATGTTTTCTCCCCTTCAATTCAGCTTGAAGATTTCGAGGATTTGTGATATATAAGACGCTTTGAATCTATCTCAAAAGCGACGACTGTCATCGTTTATTTTTTATTTTTTTTCCTGATTTAAAGTGTCATTTATTCATTTGTGAATTAAAATTGCCTGTAAATTATAGATATTGCTTTTAGTTCGACATCGATAGTATTTTATACTGACAGACATTAAACTTCCTTAGCACTTCTAAGATACAGGGTTACAGTTGTACATGCAGCTGGAAAGGACAGAAAAGTCTCACACATATTTTTAGACAATATAAGTATGTTGTGTTTGGGGGTTGACGTATACAAGTTATAGCTGTTAAGAATGAACTGTTTATATCATTAGGACTTAAAACTGCCACAAATGCAATAAAAGTGAAATAGAAGAACCAAATGTTATTGATAAATCCGTTTAATTATTGTGTATTTTCCAGATCATTCATTCTGGATTTTATTCATTGCCTACATCTTCTTGTGATATAACTTTCTCCGAATTATAGATTTTCCATTTCGCTTTCAATCAATCGTCTTTCTATGGTTGATTCCATATCGGACAGAACGTTCTTACCATACTCGTACATTGATTAAGTTCTCTCTATGGGACGCTCTTACTTTGAAGAGACTATGTTGGATATATAACACAGAAATGTTTCATTTACTTGCACTGAACTGCTTATGACTTTAGGTTATAAAGAAAATTACAAAATTTGTTTCCGCAATGTTTGATTCGCCTAGATGTTAAGACCGTTCTCAAGCAATGATTTATTGCTTGAAAACGGTCTTAGCGTTTAGTTCGAAACGTCGCTTACTAATATACCCAGAATTTCAAAATCCTTCCTAGTCGTCATGTTTATGTTGTGTACCCAGCTTAAACATGGCGTTTAAACAAGATGGTGCAACTGGTAAGCTGCCGGCACCAATTCACGTCACACACGGAAACCACCGAACCAACTTGGCGAAGCTCGGGCGGTTCTTCAAAGTGAAAACGGCAAGATGTATGCAATCAGAGAAATGTTAGAAAAAAAAATATATTTTCAACTTTGAAAAATTATTTAAAATCGACAACAATCGTACAAAAAATCTGTCTGATGGGTTATAAATCCAATGTTCTATTTTTCCATATCCAATGGTTGTTTGACTTTGTAAGCCTTTTACTTTAATTAGAATTGATTTAAGTATTCTATACGTAGACAGAGATTTAAATTAGACCGGTAACCCCTATCTTTCTGAAATGTTCTCAAGCTGTCTTTATCACACACAAAAGCAAAATAACAGCTGGTCAAAAGTTCTCAATTGACATTGTTCTGCATTAAAAACATTTCCATTGAGAATTACTTGCTTTATGTCACACTTCCTGTTTGTTTTCGATCAATTAACAATATTCTTCATACTACAAGGGACATAAATATAACGTAACATTTTTTAATGTTTTCATTGTTGATAAGATTAGCTTTTCCATCAGACATATGTAAGTCCAGTTATAACGAGAATTCCACATGAATATTTAAGGTATAGCAATTAGCGCAAGTATAAATCTCAATATCTGTCACGAAAGAATGAAAACCGAGAAAAGTAGACTCCTACCCTGACACCTTTGATGTGAACTCCGATTGTTTAATGTGGGTTTTTTTTTATAAAAAGGCAGACTAAATATATCCAAAATCCGCAAGATTAGTTAAATGACCACACCATGTGTCCCATTTGTTACAATTACGCCAGTCGTAGCATGTTTTGCGTTTTAAACGTTAACATTGATTAGTTGGTCTTTTTTGTAGAAAGAATTGTAAAGCCATCACGAAAATGTCACTTACTAAACTTTTGTCTCTTTAACCTTTAATTTTAACTCATTTCCAAGCGTATTTCACTTTCATACAGATATTCTATTCTCGGAGACCGGACTACCCTGAGAGGAATCACCACAACATATACTGTCATTCTTCATTCTATATAGATAATCTGAGTTTAGCAACTTAAGAAAATGTACGAGATAAAAAATGATAACAATCAATGGGACTAAAAGTTTGAGTTTAACATATTCTGTGTGAAAGAATAATTAAATCTGGTTTAACCCAATACTCGGACATATTCATTATGCAAGGAATCACCGACAGGAGTTTGTGCCTGGTCAGACAAACCTCCACCGGACACCAATTAGCATCATTTTAATTGTTGAATTCATTACATTCACAATTTTACACTTAATTGTTTTACACTTAATATTTTCGTCTTGTTCCATTTAGTAATGTTGTTACATCGGTTATGTAAACAAGCCCAAGAGGGTTATTTTTACAGTTGTTTCATGGATGATTCCATGGATAGAGTTAGCGTCCTAGAATAAAACAATATTATGGCTGGTGTGTTCTAAATAGATCTATTCATTAAGTTCGGTCATTGCAAGTATTGTTGTCTAATTGCAGATTCTTTCTTTTAAGGCAAATCTCTGTTTTGTTGGACATCATATACAATTGTAAATTTGAAAAATATAATTTTGAAACTGTGGTGAAGTTTGTATGTTTTACACACACAAAATAGCGACTGTTATCTTATACATGCTTATGTCCTGATCGTTTGAACAACCAAACTTCAACAATGACTGTCACGTGATATAATCAAATACACTTACAATTGCCTAGGCATATAGTTTTTATAACATATAACAATAATGGAATATTTTTTGTCGTTAAGAAAATTACCATTATCACAAAATTTACCCTTTTAGGAATAATACAATCTTAGGCTGAACGTATTGTACTTTAAAAAAAATTGCAGGTAGAGACCCAGCGTAACTCCAACTCACGCCCGTCAGAGTCAGACGGAAGAAAGACTGACTGAATGATTTAAGTGTTCAACATTTACTGCTGACGATTGTGTGTCATCAGTTACAACTACTGTTGTCTTCCAATATTTCGTTTATTGTTTTTTCTATTCACTTCATAGGTGGCTATTTGATTTTAAACTGTTTTTGAAAAACTAGTATATGAAGACTTTGCGATTGACCCTGTACGGTGGAAAACCGTAATGCAACCTGGTAAAAAAAAACTTACCTTATATAAACCTAAGGTCGACGTCGTACTCAAGTGTATTTCACTTATATGACAAATTTGCGTTTCACGTGTATACTGGAAAACCCGGAGGAACTCTCATCAGAACCATCCCGCAGCCATCAGAACATCTGACCTATTTGCCTAAGATCGACGGCTAATTGAACCTGGTACAGTGAAAGGGATTCAGCAGGCGAACGTTTGACATATTGAACCACGGCGCGGCTCTCCAACAATCGCTTCATGGTTTAATGTAAGAATGTCGATGTACAATACTGACTTGTCATCACTATTTCAGTGAATACACAAAATAGAACCATATAAAGGTTAAAACCCATCGAAATATTAAATATATATAGTTATATAAATATTTGTTTATTATAAATGTAGAGAAAGAAAATTGTGCGTGCCTCCACCTTTATATTTTTGTATAAATGTATGTATATGTGTAGCTAGTAATAAGGCTGTAAATACATTATCATATTATGTCATATAATCTTCCCTTGTTTGTTATCATCAGCTTTCCATGAGTTGCAGACATTTTGTCCCGACATGGTGCCGGGAAGCATATATTGAGGCACCGGCTCCTAGAAGAAATTCAAAACAGCTTTCAGATTAAGTAATTTATGTTTATGTGTAATTATAAGGTATGGGTTAGATCAAATGTGATACTACCACTTAGTTGAACTAAATGACAAAAAACAAACGAAATAAAGCCTTTAGCATTCCGAGTCGTTGGTCGACATAAGACGGATATACGTGTTTATCATTCTGTGCGAATGCTTGCGTGACATATATTTATTATTTATGTTAAGAATTGCAGCCTCTCTTTCTAATAGATTTCTTATTCAGACAGTCAGATACTGGCTTCATTAACCGTCAGTTACTTTTTTTTTATATATATATAAAGGAGAAAAATATGGATTTTGTGTAGCAAACTAATGTATGCCTAGACATTCATGCAAGTACTCGTTAAGCTGGTGGTTGGTTGGGGGTTTCATGTGTCCTAGTGCTATCTGAGCTAAAGGGCATCACGAAGACTTTTTTTGTCTAATCTTGATATTTATTCATCATACAAGGGATCTGATTTTAAAAAAACAACACCATGAATGATGTATTCCCTTTACTGCTTTAATTATCATAATCTGTACTCACTGAAGATTAAAGGAATTTTGCAATAGTTTTATATTTGAAATGTGTATAATGTTGATTTTCATAAACCCCAAACAAGTTTAAAAGTGACATCATGGTGATCTCCTGGAAAACATTTGATCATTTAAGCTAAATGTTATATCAATAATTCACAGTTGATTTCAATCTAAACTGAATCATGATGGTCTTATTCCATGAAAGCTATATGACAATTTAAATAAGGAAAAAGGTTAAACCATTTTTATGGATCAAAATAAAATGGAACCGCATCACAGTTTGGGTATTTTCAAGCTCCAATGGTAAGGAAATAATCGCTTTTTAACACATTTCTACGTCTTGACAAGTTTTTGTTTGTTGTATTTATTTTGTTTTCATTCATGACACTTTTTTGTGTTTTAGCGGAAGTATATAGTTTGAATGAAAACAGGTTGTGCTACGCATTCTGATAAAATGTATTCACTATCTGTTTGCCTTTGAATTTGAATTTAAAGAAGCCATCCATGCGTCTGACTAACATACTTTATGGTAAACAATATAGGCCTACTCCCATATAATCTGTTCACTTTGTGATTATTCAATACTATTAAATCTTGGTCAGTCTTACATTCAGCCAACAAAAACACAATTGCTCTGAATTTATCTCTCTTCTGTTTGGCTGGAAAGCAGAAGATATTTTAAAGGTGGACTAAGTTCAGCATAGATGTGCTCGTTTGTTGTACATATGTTCTAACCGATTTTATTAGTCTCTTTGGTTACTGCATGAAATAATAGTTTATATACTTTCGTTCATAATAAAGAATGGCGTATATATGTTGAGTTTAATAAGTTTGATACTTTACACGAGGGAATGTTTCAAAACTAAGTCTTTGCGGCGATTCAAATGTGCATGTGTCATGGTGAACCAATGCGTTCAATTCTGCGCTTAGTGTTTTCTGCAAAAGCTTTGTGAAACATATCCCTGGTTAAAATGCGTCCGTGTTGGATTTGTCGTTAACTGAACCATGCAGGCAATCTGAGAAAAGTTCACTGAGGAAGGCTAATGCAAAACAAAATCCCGTCGAAATTGCAGAATTTACATCAGACATTGTCCGAAAAATAAGCGAAACAATATACAAGTATGTTTCTTAGCCAAAGATGAACACTTTACCTTCAGTTCTGGTCGTTATGGTAGTAAAGTTTAAAGTAACATAAGCACTAAAATTAAGGTTTTACAACAAATTCTGATTGCCTTAACTTTAACCAACTTTGAAGTTTGTGCATAAACTAAAACAATTATTTGAACTGAAAATTATTAAGTTGGTTCAAGGCAAGTAATAGCCAGGGGAAATCATGCAATAATTTGAATTCAGCGCAAGGAAGGCCGGCCATTTTTTTTCGTATGCCTCAAGTAAAAGTTTCTGATCTCGCCGGGTTCAAGGCCTTATGTGGAATGAGTTAAGGTTTTGAATAGTGGTTGGGGGCAGGGCTATTTGAAATGACGTTTGAGCGTTGGAACATCTTAAGGTGGCTCAGTTATGACAGCTGATTGACACATCCACATAATAATACTCTGACAGAAAATTAGTTTTTTAGTTATTATAAAACTCTCCTTCAACCTACACATTTTTTGTTGGAATTATTGGAAAGCCTCTAGCTTGTAGTTCTTGATAAAAATATTAAAAAAAAATATGAGATTCTGTAAAGTGCAAAATTCAGAACTTTTGAGTGCGTATGGTACTTTAACGTAAGCTAAGATCGCTGCGGTAGGTACTCTAAACGTTTATTTGAGATTCATTCACATTGGTCAAACTCTCGTCGTACAAATCACGTTTTCCTCCAGCGTAAGAAATACTGCATTTGTAATCAAATTAATGGGTAAGGTTAGTGTTAATACTGCCGTTCAAAGCACATTTATGTTAATGCCAATACGAAAACTGCATTTGTAATAAAATCAGCGAGCTTGGTTTATGTTAATACTAACACCAAAGCACATTTATGTTTATGCCAATACGAATACTACATTTGTAATAAAATCAGCGAACATGGTTAATGTTAATACTAACACCCAAAACACTTTTATGTTAAACCAATACAAATACTACATTTGTAATAAAAATCAGTGAGCACGGTTAATATTAATACTAACGTTCAAAGCACACTGATGTTAATGCCAATATTTCAATGGAAATCCAAAATACTGACATCAAATGTATATTGCAGCATTTTAGAAAAATAGTGTATATACATGCGATTTGAGGTTTGACTAACGACATAAGTTCAGGGAATATACCACCTGAGGTTAGTTCCGTTTGTCCGCAACTGAATTGTGTGGTTTACATCATACGTATCAATATCGATTCGGTTAATATATATAACTAAAATAAATTTAAGCATCCTTACTCCTGTGTCGAGATAAGACAGAACGATGTATTTATCATTCCGTGCTACCTAGCTTGCGTGACAGCTTCTTATTTATTAATGTTATTACTCGCAGCATAATTCTCTATGCGATTTCCTCGACAGACACGCACAAATTGGTTTAATTAAACCGCTACTATTTAGGGGGTGAAAAAAGTTTATTTTTGTGGCCCATCATCAAAGATGTGTTACCCTTAAATTCAGGCATTTTGCACTTAAATTAACGGACAATGTTGATCTTGATCAAGGACATTGTAGTATGTTACTTGAGAAATCCGAATTAAAAGTGGGTAAAACAGTAAATTACGTTATTGCCACAATGACAGATTCCCGATGTGTATCTTTTGAGCAATGTTCATTTGCGTGTTTAGTTACACCATGTCATAAAAGTATATTATATTAAGATATACCACGTCAAGTCTTAAATGTTCTGTAACTTTCTCTTTCGCAATTCAGATTGACATATTTCGAACTAACGTGTTTCGCGGTGTATGTCATATCAGGTCGTATTTCATTTTACCTAAATATCTAAACACTTTTTATTGAGCTTGATTAACCCAACAAAACGATTCTTCGCTTGAGATGGATCGCTGAGCAAATGTCTTTATGTCGTAATTACGTCTAGTGTTATTATGTGTTTACGGCATATTGATTTAACCATCCGATAGCTGCGTCACACTCAACGTTAGTTTACTTCGCTGACGATTTTGTGTTGCCAATGTATTGTAGAAAAACTTCCCTTCTATACATTATGTCAACTGGGCAATTCAAACCTGCATCTGAGACAGTGAAGGAAACTCAGCAGCCTAACACTGTTTAAGAACTACTCGCCCATATCGCCCAAAGTCCCACTTTGCCAAAATACGCAACATTCTTTATTCAAAAGAGTTGCAATATAACTTATACTGAAGTGATGAGATGACGCCAGTGGCCGTGATGAAATCCCATACAGATAGTACTTTTTGCGAGTCTCCTACTTTTTGCTATCAGGAACAAGCATCATCGATTCAGTTCGTGTGATTCAAACAATTCCATTACTTAATGTCTTGCATAGCCCCTTTACACAAAAGTTTACATATTTATTTTGTCAGAAAGTCAGTTTTGTCCATACCGAACGTCTAAGCGATGCTAGATTGTGGTTATAATTATTACGATATGGAGACAACTACAATAAAAGATGATCGATATGTAGCAAAATGGAATATCTACAATTCAGTATAAATTTCTGCCATTTTGATACGTCCACGAAATATAAATGGAATTAAGCACGGCAAAAGTCCACAATGATTTGTCTGTAAAGTAAGCCGATTTAGCACTAGCGTGGCTTACGTTGAAGTTTCATTACTTGACTTTAAATGCGATTGCGTCGGTTTTAAAGTATATGAAAACCAACTGTTCCCGATAAACAGGTATGCCCTCCATGTATATGCCACCTTCAACGTAGATTGGTATATAAACATACGATCAATATATATTTATTGGAGATAAACTACTCTTATTTACAGATACACAATCGGACCATGATGTTTGGGAAATAGAAAACAAAAGATGACAGGGAATAAACGATACACTACATCCTTCTTGGATGTTGCGCAAACCACCGGACTTAAATCTTGAATAATTAACTGCAGTTTATCAGTATGCGCCCTCCCTTTTGAGAGACATCATCAATTCCATACATTTTTATGTTTGAAAAGCAAGATACTCTTTTGGCCATGCGCCTTGCAGACACCTTGGGATTTGTTAAGAGTGTCAGGCGAGTTGTGCAGGAAGGATGCTAAATAATGTGAAGATAATGTCTTACTTTTAATAAAGTCGAACTTTAGGCATCAGTGATCAATCATTGGTATTTGTTACCAATCGTCAACGTGTTCAGTCCGTAATAAATGTTTCCACACCAACAGTGGCTCAACAAAACACACATTATATTTTGTTTGAGTGGCATTTAGAAGCTGGGTAAATTAACCATTGCTTGAAAACGATCTTAGTATCTAGATCGAAACGTCGCTTAACAATATATCCAGAAGTTGAAAATCCATCTCAGTCGTCATGTCTTTGTAACACATTATATTGTTACTCCGCGCAGTTTTTTGCCATTCCTTTTTTACGTAACGAACGCTACTTGGTTTTAACTACTATCAATGAAGTTGGTAATAATCATTTGTCCAGATGCAAAAGAGTCGATGGAAAGTTTAAATTACGCTACACACATTTTTTTTGACTCTGTTTTATACAACAAACTACTACTCGTTCAGTCTTTTTAAACTATTGTTTGTACTTTGATACTCATTTATGTACATCAGCTCTCCCCATCTTTTCTGTGCAAAATACACTGTGCCACAAGTGATTTCCAAGAGCAAAATGAACTTGTTTCCAACTCCAAGTCTATGTATTCCATTGAGGCCAATCCGTTGTTTTAAGAAGGCGAAGCGACTCAGATTGAACCAGCCTCTTGACCAGCTAGTAGCATATATGTTATGTAAACGTATGGAAACATCTCACAGCAGATCTCACTTTGGAGAATAATATTGCTTTACTAAAATTCCACATCTAAATGGTAATTTATTGCTTATTTGCAATGCGATTTATCGGCTAAAATATCGATTTTACGCCTTTGTTTTAGCCTCCCATCGACAGACGAATTTGTTTGGGGAGGCGGGGGGGGGGGGGGGGGG
>JAVFBZ010140676.1:3778-21452 GCA_032466195.1 Katharina tunicata
CCGGACATTACAAGATAACATTGCACAGTAACCTTGTAACAGCCGCTACACTAGACCATGGAAAAAAATCGGTAAATACATCTTAAATATTATTGATTTTCTTGTAAAATATTTACAGTGTTTTGTCATCATTTTTTTGTGTTTGTTTACTGCACCGCTACATACATTTACAAACATGTGTTGTTCTACGACGCAGTTGTTGATTTACAGTGTTACCGCACAGTGCGCTCTAATATACTGACTATAGTTTGGAGTAGTGAATCATCAATATAGCCAGCTGGTTAAGATGTTTTTTCGTGACATGTTGATGGTCAGTTTACACGAGTACATGTGTATACATTGTACATCCCTTTGCAAGTGTGTTTACTCTTGACAACCCTACATACAGTATATATGTATATATCCAGTACAGTAAATATATAGCGATAGCCGTTGATCTCAAAGTTGCTAGAACTCTCGGCTATAAAATAACATCAATTGTTTTCACAGCGTACCTATATTATATGTTGGCACTTGTACAAATGCTTTTCGACTCCATGTTATAGTTTAGATAATGACAATGCTTCTATCAGAACTTTCCTTTCCTATCAGAACTTTCCTTTCCTAGTCATTCTGTGTATACCACGCCGTTTTCGCTAAAAAAAAAATTTGAAACGCTCGAATATATCCATTTAGTTGAATTGAAAAAAGAAGCGTATTTAGCAAATTTAACAATTGTAGAATCAACACAGAAAAGAAACTTCTTGTATTGTATGACTACTCTCGGAGCAATAAAGTATTTTCGTGAGTTGGATTTTTAATATCGGTTAGGAAACTCGAGCGTTCCGACATGTGACATGTGCCAATGGTATTCAGAGACAACTTTTTTGTTTAAATAAAACTAAATTTCCCCCAAACATGAAACTTACGGGGCACAGCTTCAGTATACAGTGGTTACAGCATGCAAGTTATATCAAATGTCCTGCGTTAGTTACAGAGATAAGTCTTGGAAACGAAAAGGAGAAATGCCCTCAACCGTCTATGCCACTAGTTAGACCTATAATATCAGATTGTGGTGCTGAATCTTACAACATTTTCAGAATGTATTGACTTCTATCTTAAACCAATCGCCAACAGGTACACCAGCTTTATTAAGAACGCCGATGACTTCCTGAATAAGTTAACTGATATTCAGGTTTACAAAGACGTCACATTAGTGAACCTGGACGTAGAATCAATGTACACAAATATTGCTACTGAGGCGGGTCTTCGGTCAGTGGAAAATGAGTTCCGTGAGTTTCCCGACCCTCACGGTCCCACCACAGTGGTATTAAAGCTTCTGGAATTCAGTTTGAAATGTACTAGTTTCGAGCTCAATGGACAACTTTACCTGCAAATCAAAGTCTGTGTTATGGGCAAAAGGTTTGTACCTTAGGTATTTGGATGATATATTTATTGGGATGATATATTTATCCTATGGCAGCACTCTAGAGAAGACCTAAATCTCTTCATTTCTACTTAAAATCAACATGACCTAAACATTCAACTTCAGCCTACTATGAACATGATAAGTGTAGATTGTTTAGATGTTACCGTGTACAAAGGTGTTAGTTTTGATACAACGGTATACTTTAAGCCTACGAATACCCATCAAATGCTCCATGCAAAATCTTTTCATTCTCAAAACACCTTTAAGGGTATTATCAAATAACAAATAATAAGATTTCATAGGAATTGTAGCACCCTCTCTTCCTTCAAGGAGGCCTGTTCTGTTCTATTTTATGCACTTGTTCCCAGAGAGTATTTTCCGCGACTTCTTTGTAAGATGAAATATGAAACCCTTAGGAGACTGAACAGTTATAATGTACACCAATATACAGAATCGGGACCAGTGCGAAAACACCAGAATCACAATGTAATATTGTCAGGCGGGTCTTCCGATTGTATGAAAACTACATGTAAGCTTGACTATTACATACCAGATATTTTTTTTTCTTAGGTGAACAGACTAGAAATGTTTATCATTTGGTATATGTTTTGAATTCTATGATTCTAAAAATGTGGTATACCTCATTGCTTGTAAAAATTTCCTTAAACAATATTGTGGAGACTCTAAAAATCCACTGAGGTTTAGAGCCAACGTTCATTTGAGTTCAATCAGATTACAGCTGATCTGCCAAATAGCTGAACATTTTCCCCTTCCTTATCATTCGGTTATAGATATCATTTTGAAATCATGCCAATTGAAACAACTCCGAATTTTCCTTCTGAAGTGGAAACCAAACAGAAACGCTTGGAAAGAGAAGATTAATACACCTCAAACATTGCACCTATTTGGATTCAACTTGGAATCAGGTAAAGGCTCAGAAATAGACTTTATTCCTTTTGTATTCCAATATGACCAGCCCAGCTGGTTTGCTAGTATTCTTATACAGGAATATCTAAGCCTCGTACCTAAAATGCTCTGTCACACAGACCTAGTATAGCGTACAAGAGGAGCAAAACTGGTGCGGAAAAACTCCTTTTTGTATAGGAAAACTCATAACTGTTGTTATCCTTACTTTACAGGCTGATGGTTTATTTATTGGTCTACATAATAATATTATTTTTATAATGTATCAACATGTACCTAGATATCTGTGTGTGCTACATATTCACCAGATGCTCCCCACCATCCAACTCGTATTACCTTTTCTCGAGACGTCTATAGGTTACCCATAACAACTCGAGGTCAAAATGTGCCCAGAAACTTGTCTCTTAGAATTTATCTAGAACATGAGATGATATATCGGTTTTAATTAGTCAATATTCCTGTCCCAGTTTTATTACTATTTACGCCGTTTAAGCAAAACGAAACGACATTGAGGTAGATTAGGTGACATTCTCCGTTTAATAAAACATATATATCTGATTTACAAAATGATTATTAAAAAAATATCAAAACGGAATGAAATAAAGTGATCCATCTCCACCCTAAGACAAAAAAACAAATTTAAAGTAATAGATTTTACTTCATATTTGAAGCATGTAAAAAATACCGGTAATTTCAACTAAATTTAACAGAGATGATTTGTAAGTCCCACGTTTTGGACGAGTAATTCTTTCTTAGAAACGAAACCTCTACTATATAGAAAGAATGGTTAGTTCACCCAATACATTATCACCACCTTTCCTCTGTCAACACAAATTGAGTCTCCAAATCACTTACAGAATATTGAAAGACAAACTAATTGGCAATTAAGCCAACCACATTATAATAGATGTCGCCGGAGTTAGATTAAGGACCAGATACAACGAAGCACCATCACAACTATAGAGAACCATCTTGCCCGAAGATACATTGATTAATCAGGGTATTGACGAATTTAGTATTTTGATAGTTGGCAGGTAAAATAATCGATTTAACAAATTTACCCTCGTCAACAGTCCAGCAAAGTGTCACAGACTCCACAGGTCTTTGCTGCCAGGGTGAAAACTAGTCTGTTGAAACCTGCCCGCAGATCAACTGATGTACAATCCAAATCAACTCCGGACATTAAAATCATCGCCCATATGCAATATTTCGGCTAGTATTCAACCGACATTAGGCAAGTACACACCAGAATTACCCAACAATTGCTGGAACACTGTTGTTACGTGCCACTGTATACAGCTTGCCTGTGTCAGTCCCGGAACAGTGATTGACTGATTGATTGGTGCTTTGCGCTGTACTCAATGTTATTTGACTTATTTGACGGAAGAGTGTATTCCAACAGGAGGCAGCAGTTTTTACACAACCATTACACGTGAAGACACTCAGAGTAATATCTCTGATGCATTGGTCATGTTTCTCATGTTCTGAATACAAAATCATGAATATACTCTGGAGACATACTGCCCTCAGTTAGTGGACTTTCTGATTTACCAAGTATCAGTTTATAAAACTGTTAACACAAGATATAAAGTAATCAAAACAAAAGTGTCAGTTTAGAGAGAAAATTCAGGTGCCCAATAGGGCTCTACATTTATACGAAATATATAATTTCAATATACGTGCCTCACTACATCTCCCTTATAATGATTTAAGTATCGTCAATATAAATCGTTTGATACAAGGACTGAAAGCATATTCAACTACAACAATAACAACAAGATTACCATAAGACACCAGTTCACGAAATTTCCATATACTTTCTTCACCTTGAACAATGCCTATTCATTTAATATTCATGTTGCTTGAAAACGTGACATGCTTAGCATTATGATTAGTTTTATTAGTCGATTGTATCAGAAATGCTTCCTCAGACTGCCAAGCAGTAACCAAACCGAAGTCTGGACTGAAAATATTGGTCAGTCTCTGGATAGCCTTCGGGAGATTTAACTGACCCTAATACTCCAGACTGGATTTATCCTCTCCATACAAGACCTTTTATTGTTCTAATATTCACGAAGTCACAATAATATCCACACAACACCATAATTTACTTAGAGACTGATTGAGGTTTTCAGCGTTACCCACAAAAGACAAATGTCCAAAAATGTGTCGCTCAGAACATACGAACCATTCTCAAAAGTTTTTAAAAAATTAAAAAATGTAGACCTCTTTACATATTTTTTATTTTTTTTAAATGCTATTTTTGTTTTGTTTTGTTAAACAGATCCCTCTGGGTTAGGGCACGGTACTGGAAGCTTAAATTCATGCCGGTATACGGAACATTTGCGCAACACTATCTTTCCGACAGAGCTAACTCTAAAAGTGACCACACATTGTTTGGTTGTGATAATGTTCCTAGTTACAGTAGGAATACATAGTCGTCATATAAGTAAAATACACATAAGCACAGCGTTAAACACCAAGCAAACAATCAATCAATCGTTCTTGAGCAGATACTAGTCACGAATGTGTGCTGGCTGAGACCCGTGTATCAATGGTTATACGAAGTTTTGCATGTAATGTTGATCTCTGATATAACGATAATGTGGTGTCTGTTTATGGTGTCGTGTGATCCAAACTTATTTACAAAATGTGGATTATAGCATTTGATCAGTAAAACGAAATAAAAGAAACTACATAGATATATTTTAAATAACATTAACAAATCCGGCAAATATAACTTATCACTTTTTAGAGTTATGAGTTTTATTGTGTAAAGCTTCTCAGTGGTAGTCATAACTTACATAGATTTTCCCCCACGTGTAAAGAACATCAAACACAATTCAAACCGATGGTTTAACAGAAATTGTACTTGACAACGAATGCTTTCTTGTATATTTGTATTTGTATAATTAACAAAAGGTCGATTAGTTAATTTACCGATACATCTTTGTCTTTCTGTGCTAAGGTTTTGTCCAGTTTCCAGACCATCTTTTAACTCATATTTGGTTTAACAGACATGGTACTGGATAAATACTTTCTTATAACTAATATGTATTATAAACAAGAGGACGATTAGTTCATTTACTGACACATCGTGGCCTTTCTGCACTAAGGTTTGTCCAGTTTCCAGACCAAAAAAGATTTTAACTCGTATTTGGTTTAACAGAAATGGCACAAGATGATAATTTCTTTCCTGTAAACAATATGTATTATAAACAAGAGGACGGTTAGTTAATGTAATTATACATCCTGGTCTTTTTGCGCTAAGGTTTGTCCAGTTTCCAGACCATCTTTAAACTCATATTTAGTTTAACAGAAATGGTACTTGACAATGAGTACTTTCTTGTAAACAATATGTATTATACACAAGAGGACGGTTAGTTAATGTAATTATACATCCTGGTCTTTTTGCGCTAAGGTTTTCCAGTTTCCAGACCACCTATCAACTCGTATTTCGTTACAGCATATGATCGTGCCTGAAGACAAACTAAATACTCGTAAAAGCATCCACCTTACATGTGTGAGAAAAGTGGGGTAGTTAGTATAGTCCATTTAAAACATCAGTATGTTCTTTTAAACATAATATCAAATAATCCGCCTGAAGGCACTCTAAATGGTCTACATCCGTATTCCTTATTTTGAAAGTTCACTGTTAAATTCATCGGTTAATGAAATACTTCGCGTTATATCTATAGAGTACGTAAATTGTCGGGTTTCTTGGCTGTTAAAATCAGGCTACGTTAGTGAAGCACTGGGCATATTTCAAAATAGTGTTCGAAGAACGAAATGTTCCACGACTAAAGCTTCAATCCACCGCTTACACAACTATAATGCAATGAATTTCTCTACACTTGAGTTTTAATTGTGTTCATATCGAATTTCAAAGGTAACTGTATACATGTAGAGAAAGAAAATGTTGCTTGCCTCCACTGGGATTCGTATATATTTATATACTGTAGGTGGAAATTTTTTATTTTTTTTCTCTACCTTTATACAAATATATATCTATACAAAATTATATATATTCCGGTATCTGTTAAGTTATATTTTTGACAGTTGTAGAGTTTAAACACATTTCATGAAACAATGCCATGACGAAAATATGCTTATCCGCACTACGTTTTACAATCTGCTCAAACAAGATTTTTTAACAACAATATAAAAAAAAACAGCCGTTTTAAAAGTTCTTTTTCAAACGCACAACTAGTGTGAAGGTCGCTGATCGAATACAGCAACCTTCTTCTCGGTTTTCCCACGCAATAAAATTGAGCCAATCAAATCTGGGACAATATACTGTTTTCCCACTCTGAACAAAATTCAACCCACTGCGACAGATCAAAATAAAACTAGTCATCAATCCATTTCGTGTATGCGTTAGAAAGGGAACTTGTGTGATGGCGTTCAATTCAGTGTGGTTTTCTGTAGAAAACGGTCATTTGAGACATTAAAACTGCGATTTGCGTACAAGACAGAATACAGATATGTAGACCTTTTGCTATGAAAGACGTATGGCTTGAAATGTGTTGCAAAGTATTTATTGAAGTACTTAGGCAGTGAAGAGGATAGGTGCATTTAGGTGCCGACAACACTCTCGACTCGAAGACTGTGGTGTCAAGAAATTTTTACTGGAAACTGTTCAATAGCACCTTTCCAAGCGCCTATTGGATTGCCGTTAATAGTGTCAGTTTGCAAATGTATCGTATAGGATTGTTAAATATGAACGTGTGGTTGTCGAGGTGTTCTGTATACTAAATAAGACTACTAACACTAATGTAATGACAGGCCATCATTGTTGTTGTTGTAGTATTGTTTCCTCAAAAAAGTGAGCTGACGAATGAATGGTCTTAATTTGACTACCAAATTACTTACAATTTAACAGAAGAAAAAAAAGTTCTTATAGGGCCGAATCAATCTGAAGTCTGTAAAAGGGAGAAAAGTAGACAAAGTAAAGCAGTACCTTCTGATCCCAGGTTAACTTACTCGCTAGGAAAAGCAAAGAGGGATAACTTTTTCTAGGTAAACAACAAGATGACAAGTCAATATCTTTGAGTCAAAGTCTCGACGGCAGGAGACTGATTTGAACCTCCATTTTAGAATGTGTTATGGTGGCTTGATGTCACGCAAATACATAATAGATGTATTCCACAGTCTAGATCGACCCGTTACGTTCGTGTTGTCATTAACCCCTAAACAAAACAAACTGATACATACCGTTACAGACTTAATGTGCTAAACGTAACGAACGGTTTGTATTACCATCAACCTTCAGACGGTTGCTTGGTGTTCTGATTCATCGCGGTGGCTCATTTCTGCAATACCACTGGATGTGGCGTTAAACACCAATCAATCAATCAATCAATCATTTCTGTAATATCCCACACGATACCCCAAAAAGGCCGCTTATTTGCCAGAAACGTGACCCAGTCCACACACGAACGTTTGTCCTTACATTTTCCTGATAACAATTATGTTCCCAAAACAGCCACAGCTCAATTATGGACTGAATGACATAAGATGACAAATTGACACTGGCTTGCCAGAATCACTAATTTCCACGTCATTGTAAGCCGTTCTCAAACGGAATAGTTTTTATTTTCAAAAAGCAAAAAAGTGATGAAGCTTCTTTACCAGTATTCCCTGTTCCTTCATCAAGCAACCTATACATGACTGTAACCTAACGGAAATCTAGAATGAAAGGATGTTTATTGGCTCTTTGATCAACCCCATGAGACCATAATCGCCTTCACCATTCATACATTATTAAATGCTTGCTCATTTGACATAACCTGAACTCAGTCCACATAGAGCTTATTTTGTCCTCGCGCTCACTTGATCACGATTATGCCCGATCAACAACAGTTCATTTTGAAGATGACAGAGTTTTACGGTCAACGACCGTACCCAACAGGGAAAAATAAACACGTCTTCCCAGAATTGCTCATTGTGTTGGTCAGAAGTCAAGAGTTCAACCGATGTTAGAGGTTAAGATCTTGGACAGACTTTTTCACCATTCGTTACAACTGATGCATGGACTACGGACCATATTTCCGATAATATTCAAACGTTTTTATTAATGTCTGTTAATAAATTCGCCCAAACCAACTAGGTCCTCAGTCAAACCTTCCTCAGTTATATTTATAGCTCACTTTATTGGAATTTGTATTCGTCGTACCATAATAAAGCTGATGTTAGTGATATAGCTAAACAGAAGGTTAACCTTTTGCGAGCTTTATTAATAAATAATTAGTGAAATAAATGATCCCCTTTTTTTCGATTCTCAGACGCACGAATTATCACAGCGTCGGTTGCTCAAATATGTATATGCCTCTTAATTATGTTGACACAAAATATCAATAAAACTTAGCAAAAATAACGCGACAAAGATCACTTTGTAAATGTTTGTACTTTACTACAAGCTTTCAGATAGTGACTTTATCCATCATCAGGTATTTGGCAAATGCAAGTTGACAACAGGGGGTATACTTTTTTATACATAGGCAGTTATACAATTTCTTACTAAAGGATAATTGAGAGAACAAAGCAAGGTATTTGACAAAGGAGTAAAGGCAGACTTGTTGAGGGTATGTTCAACAGGGGTAAGAATGAGTAAGACAAAACATGAACATTTCTTAGTACATAATAAAGCATGAAGGGTGTGTACATGTAGTCCTACATGAAGTTGACAAAGTTGTATATACATACAGGGTAGGAGGGGGCGGAGGTGTTAAACAATACATGAACATGAATGGGGAAATGATTACATATAGACAAAATAGCATAAGAGTTGTAAATACAACAGTGGGGTGAAATTGGAATGTCGTTAATATATAAAAGAAATAGGAGGGGACCCAGAACAGATCACTGTGGAACACCACAAGTCACTGGCCTAGATCCCGATAAGGAATTATTATATTTTACTAACTGAGAACGATTTGAACCATAAATTAGTAAAACCTCGAAACCCATAATGATTAAGTTTATTAATTATTGCCTGAAGAGAACGATAAATTAAAAATATATGCTAAAGGAGAGGATATATAGTTTTTCACAAGTTTAAGAATGGACATGCTGATACCATATATACCGGGGGCGGGTGATGATTTGAGGTCTGCTATGACAGAATTGACTTCAGCAGGAGAAACGCCAGTAAACACACAGTTGTCCGTCACTGAATCTCCAAGAAAAACAGAAAATGAAGAGCTAACATTCAGTATTTTAGAATATAACTCAGAGGCCACATAACTAAAAAAAATCATTGAAACCGATGGCTATAGCCAGATTGTCATCTGTTTGAGTTCCATTAATACTGAATGTCAGGGGCAAATTATGTTTGTTCTTATTTAAAATTTCTTGAAGAACTTTCCAAGTATTTTTTGTATCATTATTATATTTATTAAATTTGCTTTGCAACACGAATAGTACTATTTAATTTATTTCTGTAAGATCTATATTTCAAACAGTTTCTTTATGTTTTGTTTTTGAGTTGCTGGCGATAAAGTTTATTTTTTTAATAAATTGAGGATAATAATCCATGGTTTATCCATGGTTTGGTTATTTTCCTTTTTTTGGTATTTAAAGTAGTGATGGGAAAACAATTGGTGAAGATATCAGTAAATTTATTGTTAAAAGCTGTGATAGAAGAGTCGAGGTCATTTGTATTTCAGACAATGGAATCCCAATCAGTTTCTTGTACTTGGTGTATCAAATTTTGTTTTTCTGTGTTAGTATATCTGCGGAACTCGATTTTGTTAAGTGGGGTTATGTTACAATGGTCAGATAATTTAAGGACATGAAAAATAGGAAAATGGTCAGATATATCAGTAAGCAGGATTCCAGAGAGAAGATTAAAGTTATTGAAATTAGTAAATATATTATCAATTAAAGTGACAGAGGTTGAGGTGACCCTAGAAGGTTTGGTTATTTATGGGTAGAAGTAGTAGATTTTCAGGGTTTCAAGGAATTCTTTAGATTGTACATGGTTCTCAGTTTTGAACAGATCAATGTTGAAATCTCTCCATCAATATACATTTTTTCTTTTCAGTTTGGCATTTACGAAGTGCGTCGTTCAAAACGGAGTTAAAGAGACTTTTATCTTTGCCTGGTTGGCGATATACAAGTCCAACCAAAACTTTTGATTTATCTTAATTCATTTCAATAAATATACACTCGCCTCCACTCAACTCGTCAACATAGCTAAGATATTTGCGGAGGGAGGAGCTCATATTATCTTTTATGTATAAAGTTACGCCTCCACCGTTACGGTTAGGCCTATTCAATGTGAAAAAAGTATACCGAGGAAAATCATTTAGAGTGTCAGAACAATCGGTCAACCAACTTTCAGAAAATCCAAAAACAGAGAAAGAGTAATTTAGAGAATGGAGATAAGCAGACATTTCGGTAAAGTGTTTGTTGAGGCTCCTGGAATTCAAATGAAAGAAAGACAGGTGGTGTTGAGAAGCTGGATCATTCAGAAGAGGTTCAGAGATTAGACTGACTGAAAGTATTTTTGTTTCAAAAATCTCAGGGAGTGAAACGGTTAAAGAATTAGGGTAGTTATTTTAATTCCAAATAGTTTAATCATCGGAAAGAAACAACTGATTCTTAGATCAAGATTCCAAGTTACCTTCAGTTAAATGCACCTGCCCTCTTTCAATTCCAGACATTAAATCTGTCTTGCCTTAAATCCGTTCCTGATGGGATAATCTTAGATATTTGGAGACGTGTAATACGCAGTTACATTGACAGTCAAGATCTCAGAAAACCTTACTTGGGCTTTTTTCGAAACTTGTAAAAACATAAATAAATACCTGATTAAGTATTTATTCATTTTTAGTTTTACAGGTTTGAATGTTTTGATTTTGTCTAACGCATCGTGCTAAATAATATAACCAAATTTTAGGCTATGTTAATTGAAAACCCATTGGGAAATCTTATTAAAACAGTCAACATATAACGTTCAAAAGCCTTTAGTAGGCAGGAGACTTCGACCCTGTAACTAAATCAATGAATTCTAAAACTAGCTAACATATTTGTGTTGCATATAGAATGATTTATGTTTTTTTCTCAACAAAATGTTTAAAATAACGCTAAAAAAAGGCGTTCATTTCCAAGTACTTATTTACTTTAACAGCCGCTGAAAGCTCGTTACGTGCAACATTAAACATGGGTAACTGCGGAGATAGCTTGGACTTGCATCATTGATTCCGAGATACCACGATAAGCAACGAATGAATACTAGCTTTACAGCACGACAAATATAAAATATCGGGAAAAATATAAGAAAACTTATTTCGTTTTACTTAGAATTTGTCAGGAGTTTGTCTAAGTTATAAATGAAAAGCCAAGGAATGAGAGGCGTAATAACAGGTACTAGACAATTGACCTGGTAAGCAAAGTTTCCGGTCAAAGTAATATCCTATACGATTATTACTCGCCAGTATGAATTTCTAAGTTATTTTACTTTAGCCAAACTTCAATTTGGAATTCCAATGCAGCTGTTTGTTTATGTTCGTTATGCCCTCAGGCATCATGTTTGCGTGCAGCAAGTGTATAAAATAGGTAATGTGTCAAAGTATGTTATGGAAATCGCCCAAGGTATATTCAATTTAACGTAAAAATAACAAATAGTAATTATTTCATAAACTGTTGTATTTAATACGCCTTCCTTGGAATGAATCAGAGACATGTACCCGTAAAACTGCGTTCACACGATGCGATTTGTAGTATCATGAGTTAAAGCGTTTGAACAGAGCTAATCGATGCTACTTTAATGGAATTCAACTAGTCGAAACCGAGTTGATTAATATGGACGTGCTCTACTTCTTTCGACGAGTCGAAGGTATCAGCCAATCACATTGTGGCATTGGAGTGGAATGGAGTTTCATCTCTTCGTTCAAATTGTTTAGGATGTCATAAAGGCCGAAGGCGTTCCTTTACATCGAAGATAAGCTGTTTATCTGATTGTACAGTGCCTTAGAAATGCTTTGGCACTTAAAACAAAACGATTACAGCAAGTTAGATCATAGAAACGAAGTTACGTTATTTAATAAGTTCTCGCGAAAAGTGCATCGCATTCGACCTGACACATGCAACTTTTGTTGATAAGATAAGTCTAATTCGACGAGTTGATACTACAAGTCGCAACGTGTGAACTCGGCTAAATACGATAAGCTGGGTGGCATGCTAAAGTTGCAGTGTTTTTGTCACATTTCTCTACCATCTGTATTGGTTACGCCTATGATTTTGATTCCCATCCCATTCCAGACAAACTGGTCTACTCTGATGGTCGGTTTGTCTTCCGTCATTAACACTAAAACAAAAACATTCATGTAAAGTTATTTTAAAACTGTATTAAGATACACAAGTGCGATTGTACTATAGACCAAGAACGGAGTAAAAGCAAGATATCGCTGTTTGCCACGTGCTACATCATCGCTGCTATCTTGAAATCTTGACGTTTAATTAAAGATCGGACTTCGTCAAATAAAACACACTAGTTCAGATAGCAATAATGCCAAGTCTTAAGAATTTGTTCACGAACGTCAAAACAAGACGAAGATTAATAAAGACCCCAGACAAGGTTATTGGTCCATAAAATGAAACATTAGGACGATGCCAAATGTCGTTTGTGTTTAGTTTTATAGCCATCAAATTTATACACATTTTGGATTGTTTCCAGATATAGAAAGTGTCTCCCTACATTATATAGCTTTATAAATATCATGCTTAAACTGTGTTTCCGGTTTAAAAACAGATTAAGAAGTAACTTGAGTTTTGGCATCCGGGTAGAAACTTTATAAACAAGAAACCACAAACAACTGCTTTTACTTATTTATCCTAGATAGGATTTTACACTACTATACTGCAGAGAAACGAAACAGCAGAGGGGGGTGGCCATATTGTTTATTTCTTCATGTGAATAAATATACTATATATTGTTTGTCTCTGGGCTTCTAAATGACTTGTTACGCAGGATATCACAATTAAAAAAAATCCCTGCAGCAAAGACAATTGTCGTAGATAGCTTTCGTGACATACTTGAATTCAAATTGTTGAATGGATTTTTTTACAAGAAGCAATATTTAGTTCAACTTGATCATACAGACGAACAACTTTAACATAATAGTTCCTGTCTGAAACGTTTCCGATACGGCCGATCGCATACCCATTCCTGTGGTTACGGAAAACATAACATAGGCTTCATGCCTGTACAATTGGCTTCTGAGTGTACAACTTTAAGCATCAAGAAAAGAACTATATTCAAACACACTTTCGAGTGCTATAGACAAAGTTTAGAATATTATTTGTTGTTGCGATGTAGAGTATAACACATTCCGTATAGGATCTGGGTGTCTATTTTGTAGTTGACAAATAGGAACAAATGTCGTTGTGGTTATTTCTGGTGAAACAGACTTCGTTTATAACACATTTGACGAAAATATACATGGTTACAGACTTGCTAACATTTCAAAAATATCAATTACACCACCCACGAAAAACGTGATATATTTGTCTGGAATGTGCATTGTGCTAAAAACATCCCTCACGCTGTTCTTGCGGATCTATTACCAATAGGGATATTGATTTGCAAAAAAATATAACAGGTTTTATTCTGCTTATTTGAACTTTAAAACTATTATATGAAGGGTTACATTTTTTTTAAATATTCCCATACTGTAAAATAAACCTAAAAGTCGTCGAAGATTTTAACGGGAGGAAATATGCTTGTTTTGTTACGTTTTCAGGTTGTCCTTTGTTCTAACCACGCTGAGAACAAGTATGACGTAGAATACGTAGTAACTAAGCATTTGAATTTACATTTAACTAACAATCACAAACACTGTGAATGAAATTGGAATAATGACCTAACCAAAATGCAGAAAAATAACAGAAAATCAACATTGTACTCAATTTGAACGACAAGGCGTTATTCAGTCACTGGCATGTTTGACAATCAAACATTTGCTGTTTAGGCATGACCAGTCAGATACTTTAAGGATGACACTGTCTTACCCTAAAAATATACCAGTTTACAAAATTTAACAATAGAACTACCATGGTTAGGCAGTATTTCCAGATGCTTATTGGTTAGTTGGGCGGGAACCTATTGTGTCCTGGTACTCTCTGGCCAAAGGAAATTGTTTGCCCTGTTGTTCGTCCTGTAAATGTACTGCGGTTGTTCTATGTTGCCGGTGTCGTTTAGGATATAGTTTTCTTTATATCGTTTACTTAATACTATAATGCTTATTTCGTTAAATATTAATGAGATTTTTTTCTCTGATTCTTTTAGATTGAAAATAATATACGTACAAAATTACTCTAAATCCGAAAATACCAGATCCATTTGGTTCTTTAATTTATAACGAAGTAAATTTGTATTGTAGACTGACCAGTGTTTAATACATGTGGTACTGACAGTGAATCGTACTTTAAAATAATCGTTTATAGTTGCTGTAGACTCCTGTTAACCATTGGTCAGACGTGACATATATTACAGTGCACAAAGTAAGCAGTGCAGACCACCATCATGTGTATGTTACGAGACACAAAATTACGGGCCATCTGGCTAAGGGCATTATGTTTCGAGCGTACATTCATACTGTCATACTTAGCACTGGAGGAACCTTATCTTTTCAATGCAGCTAATACTGGTTCACGTAATCGTTGTTTTGCTATCATCACTGCTTGCCGCTGGAATACACCGGAGTCGTGTCAGTAAAATACCCTTAGACACGGCGTAAAACCCAATCAATCAATGCAAATTTGCACTACAACTTGAGGATGAGCTATTATATTGGGCCCCATGTCACTGACAAAACCAGTTGAAGTTTGTGGCAGTTCGATCCCATATCACTTTAAAATGATACATACTAAGGACATAACCAGCTGAGAACCATATCAGGTTTTAAATTAAAGCGTATACTTCTCGAGATTTGATTGGAATATTGGATGCTTGTACCAACTGGTCAGTGAATTACTACATTTTGGAGAAACAAACTGGACTTAATGAATTATCCATGCTTCCTTAATAAAATTTGATTGTCGCGTGCCTTAGAAATCATTTTTTGAATCAATATGTTGCAGTCTATTGGTGTGCTAGCGGGAGTTTGCATTTACGACAATCAGAGATAACGATTAGTTTGCCTCATTTCTTACAAGTTTCAACACCTATTTAAAAAAGTTGGTTGGTTGCATTTCTCTTTTGGATGTATATGACATTGAGTGGCCTGCTATGGAAATGTATTCAATTTTAATTAATATAATTTGAATGTTCACGCCAGCGCGCAGCTGAAAACCCGCTGAATGTGGAGTTAGACTGTAACCATTCAATCACTCACAATACGGTTTCACAGAAATTTGTCGCTAGGCCATCTTTTAAGACAGCGGGTGTTTGCCCGGGCTCATCCTGTCTCCTTTAACTAAGGGCCATCTGGTAGCCCTTTTTTATTATTCAAAAGAAACCACAGACTATAAAAGTCCAACTACAGACTCCGCAAAACACTATATACAATACATAGGTGAGGTGTTAACAGGTGGAATAAATAAATTAAGACAAAAGTTTGTTACACATTCATTCACTGTTGATAAAAATGCATAGAGACATTTGTTTTAAAATATATTGCAGATTGAAAGATGTCAGTTTTTGTGTCCAGACTAAAATTATTATACATTTTCAATGCTCTGGGTAGACATTAGTGTTTTCTTACATTTGTTCTGCTATAACGTTCATGAAATAACACAGAATTTCTAGTTTTTCTGTTTGGCAAGTGAAAAAATACACTCGTTAAAAGGTATGGGCAATCGTATTTACCAGATAATAACCCATGTAAACATATCATGTCCTTTGCGTGCCTTCTTTTCACAGTTGTGGGAGATTGAACAGATTACATGCATCAATATTACCCACTTCATCATACATTATTCCATTCTTAAGACACAAAAATGTATGCCACGGGTTTCCAAATAGAACAAAAGAAGTACTTTCTGGTTTACTGAATAAGATATTGTAATATCAGTTATAGTCGGCATGTTACACAAATGTTTGCCCTAAACTCGGACATATGAATGACTCAATTTTGAAACAGTATGGAAAAAAAAAATATTAAAAAAAATAATATTAAATTGCGAGTTTTCTTCCACGGTCAACACACGTACCTGTTACATTAGAGGCAATTCATCGGTGTAACATTCATACATGTCCATACATATGAAGGAATATCATCTTCCTGTAAAAATGAGGGAATGTTCCTCATGTACTGTACACGGGTTATATCCATTAAATCGTTTACAATTCTTTTAAGTTTAGTTTTTGTTTATCGATAGTTATACAGTAAGTCGTGGAAATGATATCTGCATGACCAAATCCTGCAAAATATATATCAGGTAATCAAATGTGGTGACCAAAAGATTGCAAAGGCATATTGCTGATTCCAACACGTTTTGTTCCTCTGATCCTGTCTCGATCTGTAGACGTCTTTCTTTCCCTACACGCTTGTCTGATAATGATACTCTTATCTGTTTATATTTTTGTCAGTTGAATGGGGTTTGCTTTATATAAGGGGCGCAGTTTGAAGTACGATCTAAAGCGTGCATTGAACCATGCCATGCCTCCCACAAACCCCAAAATATTAATTCTAGGTTTGGTCGGCATCATGATAGCTGACGATTACCCTCCCTGGAAAATGAGTCTATAAACCCTGTATTCATGTTATGCTCTAAAAACAGTTACCCAAAATTACCTAGGATGATTCGATAAGACTTTCCGGTTTATTGTTTTGCGTGGGCATCAATGTATCCGAATGCAGGTTATAAACAGTCTTTACTGCCTGTGCTTCAAAGTATCCTTCTCCTTATCTTCTAACGTAGGCAAAGATGTCAAATTATATACGATCAGATAAACTCCGAATAATTTATGCCGATTTTTTTGTATACACTCTTATTCTATTTTATTCGGGCCGTATGGCACTTTTTGTACTAAGATGGCATTCTTGAATTGTGCCAATTAAATACAAACAATGTAGTTAATACACAGTATTCTCATGCTGATAGTTTTACGTCATTCAGTTAACAAATCGTGCCAACTCTTTTACAAATTGGGTGGTTATATTCTTGCAAGTTTATCACATCTCAGGTAATCAAGTTATATTTGTACCTGTAACGGTTTTGAAGAAAGAGCCAGTGTGGCTTGTAGATCCATGTGGCTCTCTGAATTTGATTTAACCTGACTTGTCTATTTAACATCATCTGACTTTTTATAAACTTGACTGTTAGACATCTTAAACAACACGTAACTATATGGATTACAACATTTGAGGTGTTATCAGCTCAAAGTTTCATTAT